>VXAB01002501.1:547994-615562 GCA_013399175.1 Odontophorus gujanensis | reverse complement strand
CACAACAAAATATGGGCAAGAAAAACTGTTTAAGCAAAAGGGCAAAACTTTGTAAAACAAAAGGATTTTAAATAGCTATGAATAAATGCAGTGGAAAATATCTAACTACGAAGCACTTCATGCTGGTAAACTTTTTAGTCTAGTGGGAGTAAAAACCCTGGAGTGCTTGTCATGTGGAACTTGTTCAGTTCTCTGAAGTGTTGATGTGACATGACAAAATGCAGCAGTAGAGTGCTGGGTCAGAACCCAGGATTTACTTACAGACCCCTACCCCCCTGTTCCTCCACAAGACAGAATGCACATCAGGCAGATCTGTCTCCTCTTTTGTTTGGGATGAGCTGAAATGCAGTTCTGAAGAATCTTAAGTGGAACGTGAAATCCATCACAGCTGAAGTGGCCACAATTGGATGATCAGGGAGTATTGCAGGGCATGACCTAGGGGAATCTGGGGAAAGAGGGATATTGCATCTCCGCACTCTCCAACTCTTTGTATTTGGTGGAAATGAAAAAGGTAGGAGGCATCTCAGTACCCTCACTCTTCCTCCCAGATACAAACACAGATCTCCCCTGGTGGAGCTCTGCTGTTTTGTTGGCACTGGTGAAGCAGGGGACACAGAGAAAATGCTAGCAGTGATGCCAGTATACTGCTGTATAATTCTGTTTCCCTAAACCGTGCTTCCCCTCCCTACAAGTGCTGCAGACACTGCCTTTCCTGCTGGTCCAGGCTTCCACTCTGTCCATAACATGTGCTGGACAAGCCAGTGTGATTCTCCTGTGCTGAAACATCTGCTGAGTCCTAACCCAACCCTTCTGTAAGGCCCTGGGCTTGTATTGGTGAATCTGTAAAACACAAACATACTGATTTTGCTTTTGTGTTTCTCTGATAGGTTCAAGCTGCATCTCCTCAATCACACCTAAATGGGACCTTGACATGGAGCCCACCAAGAGGTTAGTGCAACTCTCCCTGGGTAAAGATGCTACTGAACACTCTGCCCTCCTAATTGCCTTCTGTTTCACCTTGGGCTTTGTCCCCTACAGAACCCTAACCTATCTCATTTTCTCATTTTATCCTCATTAAATTGCAGAAAATTCCTGTTGAAAATGTACTTCTAAAATAATGCAGTCAGCATTGTAAATATTTGTATCTAGGATAATAATTCCACCCTGGGAAGGAAAGCAACTATCTGCAAACCTGAAACTTGACAATCTGTCTCCTCCACTTCTGGGGAGCTCTGATTTAGACTAGCCTCAGTGAATAGTTAGCAGACAGTTAGGTCTTAACTTCTAAACAGGCTACAAAACCCATTAATGAAACTGTTTTTGGAAACAATTACTAATTATAACACAAAACAAACCATTCCCATGGAATCTTAAATTTATGACTTCAGTCACCTCTTCAGCAGAAATAACCTTTTACAATTTTTTAGTGTGCAGCGAGAATTATTTTTAACTATTTTTGACTCTATAATATATTCTAGACTGTTGATAAGCTGAATATACCATTTGCTGTAATGCCTAAGAGGGAGGAGCTGAACGTATGTATGTGTTGTGCTGAATTTGGTCAATTAAAATAATCTTCATCCTGTGTATTTCTAAATCAGGAGGACTGGGATTTGGTTTCTTTACGTGGGAACTTGACCTTTTGTTTGCTGGGAGGAGATTGACCTTTTGCTCCTTTGTTAGTGTACAAATCTCAGACTAAAAGAGGGAGAACTTTGTCTTTTAACCAAGGAACACAAACTATAAAATTAAATAAATGTTAGAAAGGAAGTGTTGTTGGTTAATTTTCTTAGCTAATATGGATGTTCATGATTTTAGAAGAAACATCTAATGTGAGTCTCAACCTGTCTGAAAAATATTATATCTACTAAAAGGCTGCTGTGCTTGCTGACAGGTTTGTGTCCTCAGAAGTGCCTCAATGGAGCAGGTTGCACAGAGGCAGGTGACTGTGACTGTCAGTTATTTCAGGCTCAAGGAAGCAGGTGCCAAATTGGTAAGTCTGGGGCTGAAGGATTAATCAAGTTTTGGGTTCAAGTGATATATAAGGGGATGGTTTTTAAAACAATATTGTCAACATAACTTTTGTGATGCCCTTCGTAGTTGTAGAACATCATTCTACTAGAAGACAAGAGGACTGAAATTATATTAGATGTTAGGGATATACGTAGAGCAACATCACAAATGCCTAGGTTATAGCACCTGACTACGATGATTCGTAGATACCATAACAGATAGATCACTGTCTAATGTATCAGCAGCTGGCCACCTTTTTTAGTTAACTGAGTAACTAAAGAACTGATAGAAAGATGGAGTGACTTACTGCAAATAAAATAATTGACTCTTTTAATGTACTGGTTTCTGGAATCTCCTATACCAAGAGTCATCTCAGATCTTTAGTACTACTTCAGTAGTCCCTTGCAACTACTTAGAATTAAAATGTCTTCACTGAAGTGAATCCAAAATTTATGATGTTTGTGTAGGACTAAAACTACATTCTAAAGGTTTTTTTAAAATGTACTTTGTTTAAAGTTGAAGAAATCAGATTATCTTTCATCCCATCCTTGTTATTCCTTTTGCTCGTAACCCTTATTTCCATTCTAAGCTTTTACTTCTGCAGATGACTTTGCCACCTGTACGTTTTTCATTACTGTACTTGTTGTAAACTCAGTGTGTTCTCTGCAGTTCCTAACAATGGCAAGGACCGAGATGGGATTTGCAAGTCATGGGGACAGTATCATTTTGAAACATTTGATGGCATCTACTACTACTTTCCAGGAAATTGCTCCTATATTTTTGCAAAAGACTGTGGTGCTCCAGAACCACATTACACTGTTTGGGTAAGTATGTGAGTGTATGTTCAAAATACATACTGAGTATTCCTGTATTTCATTAGTAAAGTAAGTAGAGAGACAATAAAAGGATCAAACTGTTGCATTACATACAAAACTATGCTGCTGGAAAATGTCTAATCATGTGTGCAGTAACTCAAAACACTGATGAAATGATAATCAACAGAGTCAGTATATTAAAAATAGTATTTCTTACTCCCTCTATGCTAAAAAAGGATCTCAGCTCTCCCCTCTCTGGGAAATCCCGCAAAGCAAATTGGGTCTTAAAGCAGGCCTTGGAAGCTTCAGTAAACTTTAGCTGTCAGACTGCAGAACATATTGAATTGCTGAGTGAAGTGCAAACAGCTATCACCTGCTCCGTGGCTGGGCAACCAACTGTAGCAGGCCCTGACTTGCAGCCAGTGGCATGCTAGGATGGGGAGCTGCGTCTCCTAGCCCATGGAAAAGTCTGCTCCCCTGGGGATTTGTGTTCTAATTTTAGCTTACCTCTGCGTCATGCAGGGAAGTTTACCAGCTCAGAAGCCTTCATCCTGACCTGTGTATGTGAGGCACTCTTTTTAGAAGTTTCATCAAATTGCTGATGCCTATGGGTTAATGATTTTGAGATGAGGGAGAATTCAAACCTATGCTACCTCTGAAGTAAGGTGCCTGTGTGGAGAGGACGTTAGCTCATTGTGCTTTCTTTTTTCTACAATTGCTGCTGATTCAGCAAGGGGAGGGAACAAGGGTGGCCCTAATTGTAATGCAAGCATGGTGGAATAGTGGTCACAGGGGCAAAGGCAGATCTAGGTTCGGATTCCTTCTCCAGGGGCCTGTTTTCATTTCTAAGTATGTGACTTTCTTACCCCCCTGAATAGTAACATCCAGAGAATTTTAATCTGTTGTTTTCACTCACTCAGGTCATAGGCAGATGCTATCTATCTCCCATTATTTCATTTCCATTCTTTACATAGGTGTGCAGCCACGATATTTTAGGAGATTTCTTAAAACGCTACAGCAAAACCCAGGATTATATTAAAATCTCAAATCAATATTTTGGTGTATACCCAATGCTCTGGAAAGAGAGAAGCTACCATTGCTGGAATATGTCATTTTTACAAAACCTAAAAAATGTTTTGTTAATAAAAAAAAATCCGGAATAATATTGAAGCATTACAGTCAATGCCAGCTGGGCTGTGGAGGGCAGAAAACCTTGCCAAGTGCTCACTTTATGGTCCTTCTGATTTTACAATCCACCCCTCTAGAGAAGAAGAGAACAAAACAATTATTTTGATTTTCCTTGATTATGTTTCTGTCTTAGGCCAGACTTGCATGGAAAACATTAGTTGATACTAGCAACATCTACTATGTCTTTAATTACGACTTTCTCTGTACATGTGAAATCCTTAATGCTTTTACTGACTTGGTTTATTTCACTCAAAGAAATAGTAACTGTTTTTTACTTCCAGCAGTAAGTGTCAGCCTTGGAAGATTAGTTAGTGTATGTGTAAGCACTGTGTTTGTTTACTAATAGATCTTTGAAAAAGTGAGAGTGCTGGTTTCTAATTACAGCCCCTATTACTACGCTGGCAAAATGTTTCATAGTTACTCATCTATTTAGCTTTGCAGAACTGTCAAGAAAACTGATAACACAACTCCCATCCTTCTCTAAGAAAACTGTCACATAAGGTTATAGTAGTGTTCAAGATATGTTAGAGCATATGAACAGCCAGTCAGTCAGAATAAATCTGAGCCTACAGTTTTCATGTCCTGAGAGCACACCCTGGCCAGCAAAAGCAGTATTATCTCTGGGGACAAGGGTGTTCCTGCACTGTAGGAGTCACTCTGCAATGCTGATGGCTGGAATAGCAATCGAATCTTGACTGCAAAGGTAGCATCCTTTTTGCCAAACTGTAAAAACAATGCATGCTGGCATATCATACCCATTCCTAGGTCTGATAATACATTATTTTTTATTTAAGATCTACTTTATTGACATAAGACTGTGGACATGCAGAGATAATAACTGCGTGGTTTTCATTTCTCAAAGCACACATCTGAGATCTATTTAATACCTTTCTGTTGTAGTGGGCCATCATGGAAGTTACGTACTGCCTGCAGCTGTGAGACACACTATTTTGCAAGTCTCTCTCTGCTTGAGTGCCACTTGCTGTGCTCAAACTGGGAAGCTGATGTGAGATTCAAGCCAATACCCTGGCTCGTGGCCCTGTCTGAGTATGATGGGGACAGACAGATTTCAGAAAAGCCTGCCCATTTCTGGTGGTGGTGCTGGAATGCCAATGCAGAATGGGTTTTAACAAACACACTCAAGTTAGATACCTGCAATAATCTGTGGGAACATTCTCAAATCTCAGCATATCCTGAGTGGTTCAGGAAGGCATACTCTAGTTCAGCTGGTGCCAGTGTGAAGTGGCAGGGAGAATTCAGGCTTTAGGCTGACGTTTAGCATTGCATAGTAGTCCCCTCTAGACCTGTAGAAACTGAGTTGTAGAGGTATCCCAGTGCGTATAATAAGCTCCTACACTGGCATGGATAAGCTAGCTCACTACAGTGTCTGTCTATGAAATTTATCTGTGTAAAATACCTGAGTATCTCATGCAGTGTTTAAGCCATTACCTTGTGATACTTTGTGTTGTTAAGCAATTGCTCTATTTCTCAGTAGTACTGGTTAATGTGAACTCGTAGTTTTGCCATATTTTTGTAACTATGACCTTTTTACGGTTTAAATATGCATCTTTAAGGCTCTTTGCTGATTAATGCACAGAAAAGTAAATTATCATATGTATGTTTATGAAAACTTGCATGAAATTACTGAGAACAAACATCCATTCAAACTGTGCATATATTTTTCCCCTTTAAGGTTCATAACAGTCCTCACTGTCATGGTTCAGTATATTCTTGTCAGAGGTCAATCAGCTTGTTTTTTTCAAACCAAGAAGAAATAACTATTTCAGGACATGAAGTAAGAAAGGAAGGAAACAGGTAAGTGTTCTAATGGTCGTTTAAAATGTTTTATTGCAAAAATTATGGAGTTCAGGAAATTAAAGATTTTTGCGTCAACCAGGAAAAATAATTTGCTATGTATTTTTACTAATCCCTGGCTGTTCTGTGTTGGAACTGACAAGAGTGGGAAGATGTAATGGTGTTAGTGTAATACCTGAATGGACGTTCACTCCCTGCATGAACCTTCAGTTCAACTCCTCAACTCAGATCTAGGGATTAACCATCCTGACTTTGTACAGAGTCTGCATTAGACTATTCCAGTTCTTCTCTGCTGCATCTTGATGCCATTTTGAACAAGGCAGTCCTTATTTATGCTTTGTATGTAGCTATGCTTAATTCCACAAATAACCTTACAGACAAGTCTGAATTAATTGAATAAAAGATTTCAAGCCTCCTTTGCCCCTTTTGGGCAAACACTCCACAAAAATCTCTGAGGTACATCAAACATCCAGATGTACTCTTTTATAATTTTTTTTCAAAGTTAAAAAAAAAAGTATAACACTATCATAAGTACTTTTTTACTGTTTGATAACATATAGCAAATTTCAAAGACTTGTTAAGGCATTATTTTGTAACTTGTTAGAGGTCTAATGTCACTCTGCAGTGCTGCAATGCAAATATATATTTGGATTTATAATAATGCTGTAGACATTAGCATCTGAGACTGATGACTATAGTGATGTCAGTCTCTTCATCCCAACAGAAGCACTTTTGGAAGATTAGAATTAAATCATGCCACAATATTATTGTCCAATGGTTTTTCCCCAAGGGAGGAGGATATCTGTTGCAGTCTCCAAGCCACTCTTGCTGATATTTGAAAAGTCGTGGTAGTCAGGCAAAGTCCCTGGTCACTTCCAAAAAGGCAGAATAGCACCCATTTTTAAGAAGGATAGAAAGGATGACCCAAGGAAGTACCAGTTGTCATCCTCACCTCTGTGCTGGGGAAGATTACGGAGCACATCCTCCTGGAGGCTATGCCAGGGTAGATGGAAGAGAGGGCAGATGACATGGCATACCCAGTATGGCTTCACCAAGGGCAGGTCCTTCCTAATCAACCTTGTCACTTTTTATGATGGCATAACTGTGTCAGTGGACAAAGGAAGAGCCAGTGATATCATCTATGAGGACTTCAGTAAATCCTTTGACATCATTTCCTATGACATCCTCCACTCAAATACATGGATTTCACAGCGGGACTGTTCAATGGACAAGGAACTGGTTGTGAGAGTGTGCCCAGGGAGTGGTGATCAATGGCTCAGTGTCCAGCTGGGAAACAGTAATTGGAGGTATCTCTCAGGTGTCTATACTAGGATTTGTGCTCATTAACATCTTGGTGAATTACATTGACAGTGGGTTTGAGCGTACTCTCAGCAAGACTATGAATGATACCAAGCTGTGTGGTGCAGTCAACATACTTGAGGGATGGGATGACATTCAGAGAGACCTAGATAGACTTGAGCCCAGGTAAACCTCTCAAGGTTCAAAAAATCAAAGTCCAAGGTCTTGCAGCTGGACTGTGGCAACCCTCACTATTGTCACTACAAGCAAGGGGATAGAAGGTTAGAGCACAGTCCTACCAAAGAAGATGTGGTGATACTGGTTGGGTGGCAGACTGGACATGAGCAAGATATATGCCCTTTCAGCCCAGAAAGTCAACCATATCCTGGGCTGCTTCAAAAGGAGTATGACTTCAAAAGGAGTATGACNGGAATGGCCACAAGTTGCGCCAAGGAAGATTTAGATTAGATTTGAGGAGAAACTTTTTCTCTGAAAGAGTGGTCAGGCACTGGAATGGCCTGCCTAGGGAGGTGGTTGAGGCACCATCCCTAGCGCTGTTCAAGAAGCGTTTAGATGAGGTGCTAAGGGATTTGATTTAGTAGCTTAGTGGGTAGGGATGGTGATAGGAGGATGGTTGGACTAGATGATCTTGTAGGTCCTTTCCAACCTAATGCATCTATGAATCTATGAATCTATGACCAGCAGATCAAGGGAGGTGATCTAGCTTCTCTGTGCTAGTGAGGCCTCACCTGGAATACTGCGTCCAGAGGTAGAGTCCTCAGTACAGGAAAGATGTGTGTACCTGATAGAGTATGTTCAGAGGTGTGCCACAAAAATTATCTGAGGGATGTCCTCTGTGAGGACAGTCTGAAAGAGGTGAGACTGCTTAGCCTTGAGAAGAGAACACTCTGGGGAGACCTGAGTACAGCCTTGCAGTATATAAAGGGGGGCTATAAGGAGGGACAGACTCTTCAGCAGGGTCTGTTGTGATAGAATAAGGGAAAATGGTTTCAAACTAAAAGATGGTAGATTTAGATTGGATATGTGGAAAAAGTTTTCTATAGTAAAGGTTGTGAGGGAATAGGTTGCCTATGGAGGTGGTGGAAACCCCCTTCTTGGAGATGTTCAAGGTCAGGCTGGATGGGGCTCCGAGCAACTTAATCCAGATGTAGATGTCCCTGTTTGTTGCAGAGGAGTCGGACTAGGTGACCTTCAGGGGTCCCTTCCAACTGAAAAATTCTGTGATTCCATGATATACAGTTTTTGTTCAAGAGTATCTTCTGTACTGTAAAATCGTCTGTTTGCATTCACCTACCCTGGTGATCAATCCTGTGCCCAGAAGGACTGCTGGTACTCACCACACCAGGAGCACTGACAGTAATTTCACAGTGCTCTTTATGCAAAACAGTATTCTCATGAAGTCACATATTCCTCAGTGTGCCTGTGCTGAACTTTGAAAATGAAGATGTATTATTCTTTGAGACTTATCATCGGAACAACTGATGCTTGTATGCACTGGAAAAGCATTCACTTGTAATGACCAATGCAGACAAGCAAATAGAAGAATAGATAGTAAAAACATGACAAAGAACTGAAGTGACTGTATAAACTTGGGAAAAAAAGGGTTTAGAGAGTTAGATGTTCTATGTGTGTTTTTCTAACCTTGTCTCATGTGTGATCTCTGAAGTAGGCTGTTTATTTTTTCCAGATTAATGTTGCCACAGACAGTTGGAAATGTTTTCTTTGAGAGATTGGCTGACTATATTCTTGTGAAAACTACCTTTGGTTTTTCTCTTGCTTGGGATGGAAACTCTGGTATTTATATTAAGCTGACAGAAGATCATCATGGAAAACCTTGTGGTCTCTGTGGAAATTTTAATGGCGATAAATACGATGACCTGATACTGCAAAATAGTAAGTAAATAGCTTGGAAATACACTCTTACCTTGTGTAAGCTGCTCCATGTTCACTTAAAATCTATTATGCAGAAAAAGACAGAATCCTTATTTCAATAGAAAATAGAATATGTGCTCTACTCTTTGTTACCAGTAAGGATGTTAAGGGAAAAAGTCTCAGTTCAATAAAGTATTTATATGTATGCTTAAGCCATTTCTTGCTCAGCAAAGCACTTAGTGTATGTTTATCTTAGCTGATGGAAGTGCCTTGAAACAGTAAATAAATAAGCAAATACTTGTGGTTTTCTCTATGTTTAAGAATGAAGGAAAGGGTGAAAAGCCAAAATATTAATCTTTGGAAAAAACACCATGTTGAGTCATTTGTTAATATTGCCATCATAAAAATATGAGCTGAAATATTTACATTTAAAACCTCTTTCCAGAAAGTTCCTCATATCTCACTGTTGATATGTTGTATTATGGGCCTCCTAATACCCTGTATGGTGAGTTGTTCAATGCTGTCTCATCTGAGGAAGAAGTGACTTACTAAGCTGATAGAATGTTCTGTAATCTTTGTAGTTCTAAATAGAACTCTCTAAAAGCTTCTGACCTACTCACAACCAGTGTGAAGAAAGAGTAAAGATAGGAATTGTCTGATAAAAAATAAAGATAGAACTGTTTTACCATTGATTGCTGAGAGAATGAAGTCTCATGACCCTATAGTCACAGAGGTTATCACACTGGAACTTTTTTCCCTTCTCTGTTTTGCTCCAGTCATCACGGTTGATAGGCAGGAGGTTTTTGACTTTTTGAATGGTGGAAGAAGCAGCCTGCATTTCTTTGCACTTGTTTAAAAATATGCCCAATATTAATTCCTAGTATTTCTTCTATTGTAAAAGAAGCATGTTCAGTTTCATGCCTTAATTTCTGCACACCACGGTTTAGTATGTTTAATAAATAGTTAAAAAATGGAGATGAAAAATGGAATTCAGAAGAGATAATGAATTCACACAAATTCTTTAGAAGTATGTAACTGAGCATTTTTGAATGTCTTCTGTTATAAAATACTTCAAGTATGACAGCTCTTTCTTCAATTTCAGAGCTACATCTTTTTTCCATTGTCATTTCTTCTGGTACTTCTCATTGACAGAAATGACAGCATTATTACTGTGTGCAATCCAGAGCACTGTGGATTACTTTAACCTTCAACCAGTTGTATATCTTGGTACCTTGTCTGTGCAAATACAATGCAAGGTGTTCTGCTATCTTCACATGAATAGAATTAAATGAATTAAAATTGCTTCTAAGCCGCAACTTTTTTCTAAATGTTTCAGTTTCTGGGATCATTTGGGATGATGATTATTTGTCTCCCTGACTATACGATTCCCACAGTAGTGTGAAGGAAGTTCTTTCATCTGTCCTGAGTCTCACAGAGTCTGAATGCCCTGTGTTTGTGTTGCCTTACAGAATTAAGTTGCTGAGTCTCAGTTTCAAAGCATAATTTAAGAAAAACCTCATTTTCTGTTTCCTTAATCTTCATCTTTCATGGCATTTTTATATTCCTTTAATATATGGGACTGTATCTGTGTGTAAAACCATTTTAAGGACAGCGATTTTATATAGTGGGATTTTTTTTAAGACTTAGAATGTTATTTTCCAGCCAAGTCAAAATGAAAATAAAATCTCTTCAATCTTTCTGCAGAACCAGATTTGTATCAACAGGTTTACTTCTAGATAAAAACCCAGCCTTTTAAGTTTGGGAAGGATTTTCAGAACTCTTCTGCCAGAAAAGGAGAAAAAGTTTTAACTCTCCCTGTCTCTTAAGTAAACTAGATTTGTTTAGCTTTGTTTATTTGTGAAGATCCAAGTACGAATATCTGATTATTGTGTTTTGGGACTTTCCACATTCCGGAGTGTCAAACTGTGCATATTTTGTGCTGAAAGTGTTTGAATTAAGTTTTGGATAATAGTGCTCCATGAGGAAAAAAATAAATTAGTAAAAAAAAATATCTAATTTCATTCCAATATCCTATCTCCTAACCATGCATAGATAACAATTACATAGATTATGATTCATCAAAGGAGAGGCTGTAAACTCTCTGTAGAATACTTAAGAACATAGAGAAAATATAACACATAGTTCTTGCTGCAAAAATATGGGAATTTTGGTTTTGTTCCTTTACTGCTAACAGTCTTGTATGTTCTGATGTGTCTGTTGCTATGACTTCCAGTCATGCATCCCATTCATTCATTCTCCCATCCCCATGGTGTTAGGAGAATAGGGCAGGTATTGTTGTGCTTGTCATAGGGGTTTTCTGCAGTAGGGGAAAGAGTGAGATAACAGTGCTAACTGACCACTGTGAAATGTGATGAAAGTCTTAATTGTTTTAAAGAAATTACACAATTCGTCATCTAAATGTGGTATAATATATTGCCTAAACTTAAAAAGGAAAAATCAACATTTTCTAAACTCTGCCTACTCTATACATACCTGTATCTGAAGTAACTGTACTTAAAAACATTCAGAAATTTTCAATACATCTTTAATGCTTGTTCTAACAATCTTTCTTCTGCATGTTCTTATCATGCAGGAGGTGAACATACAGAAGACATTGCTGACTTTGCAAATAGCTGGGCTGTGCAAGTCTCAGATGATGCAGCTTGTGTACCTACTGCCTTAGATTTTTCTGGTCCTTGCTCAACTAATGCAGAATCCACTGAGGTAAACTTATCATGTAATTATTATTATTATTATTTATGTTTTTCCATCCTAGTGATGGTACAAGAATCTAGTAATATAAACCATATAGGAAAAAACCCCCAACTGCATTGAGGCTTTGAGAAGATTCAGGTCAGGGCTGTTGCTAGAGAATGTCTGAAGATCTTCAGTTTAACTTAAAAGTACAAACATTCCAATAGGATGTGCCAAGTGGTAAAGGTCTGCTGGCAGAGCTCTTCATTGCTGCATTACTCAGTTTCCAGTTCTGGCATCCTATAGCTCATTATGTTGGAAATTATGAAATGTTGCAGAAGTGTCCAGCTCAGCTTCTGGATTGATGTGAACTACTTTTTTGGTCATTTTGCAATCTGCTATGCCAGCTAGTTTAGAGGCAGTATGTAGTCAACCCTCTGTGTTTAGAGAGGCAAAATTTTAGGAGGAATATTCAAGGATACGTAGTAATAAACAGGGATTTAAGATCCTCAAGATCGGATGGGAGTACGAAGGACCCTAGATTAGATCAACAAAGCTAAAAATAATTATGCTTGTTCAGAAAGTTTTTTCTAACAATTGTTTACTGATTTTCATTAATGTGCAGGATATATTCTTCAAGTGCCAAATATTCCTACAATTTCCTTTTCTCAGCTGTCACGAGAGCATAGATCCGTATTCTTATATTTCTAGCTGTATGAATGATCTTTGCAGGTAAGAATAGAGTGCTTGTTTACTTATTTTGATGCATGAAAGGAATGCTCACTTTTTTGAGGCAAGAACTGAGCAATATTGAGTTGAAGTTAGTAGGAACTAAATGAGTTCAAAATGGAAGAGGCAGTGTTTCTCTCAGTGAATGCTTTGGAACTAGAGGATGCATAACCTGTGTCTCCTCTAGGAGATAGTTTGCTAGATATTTACATGTGTTCAGGGAAAGACTAGACAAACACACGGGAAATAAATTCATAGAAAAGTCACTAATAACAAAAGAGAGTTGCTAACATTCACACATAAAATACATATGTCTGGAAGTTCTGAGTCGAAAATGCATGAAGATCAGGATGATACTAGGAGGAAATATCACTGATACTGGAGGAGTAGAAACAGTTCCTTGACATAGTCAGACTATTTTTCTGATAAAAATATAGCAGAGCAAACATCATCTTTCAAACATACAGACTTTTTTTCAAAACTGTTTTATTTGTTTTAATTCAGAGATGTCTTAAGAAATTCATCTCTCACTGGCTTTGGTAGGGGTTACATATCCTCAGTTGCTGGTGTTGTATGTAAACTGGTATTTTTCTCAGCCTCAGACTATTATTTATTTGACATCAATCATTCACATTAAACAGATGCTCCAGAGAGTAACTGAACAGAAAACTAATGTATTGCTTCCTTTTTAAAAAGATGTTATGACTAAGAAGTAATTTTCATAAATAACTTAATGATTTAACTTAATAATAAACTTAATTTTCATAATAAGGAATTGTTCCAGGTACTATTACAACCTTCTCAGAGTATCATCAATTTAATCCAAAGCATACAAAAAGGTTCACAAGACTAAAAGCAAGAATCGCTCAATAGCATCAATTACAACTTATTAGTTCATTTTCAATGAATTTTCAGTTTTTTGTTTTTCCATCAAGTGAAGATGGAAGAATTCAAGTTTGTAAGCAAGTCATTGAAGTGTTTATTCTGCAGTTGATGCTCTGTACATTTATTCTGCTAAGAGAAGAGCAGAGCTGCCTCTGTATGGTCTCAGTGTAACTCAGGAGCTTATTGTGCCTTTTTGTCAGTCAAAAGAGGAGTAATGAAAAGCAAATTTTAAAATGCAATATTTAATCAGTGTCATGGTGTTAAGGAATAAAAGAAGTATAAAGAGAAGCACATTTTCAGATGTGATACTGAGCCAGTGTTAAGGCATGTGCTGAATGTGAATTGTATAAGTGTTAAAAACCTTGAAGGAAGTTTCTGTTTCTTGAGAACCTAATTAATTTAGGCTTATTTTGCTTATAAGAGAAACCTCTCTTCTTGTGGCTTAGTGTCAGTTTGTAAAGGGGGGCCGTTTTATATGCCAAGTATTCTTTCTATTAAGACCTATTTAATTGGATTAGATAAAGAGAATTGGGAGAAACTCTGATCACTATAACAAAGAATATAGTGGTGTTTGATTTAGTAACAGATGTGTTGAAAGCAGAATACAGATACAATTTAATATGTTCTCAAGGCCGCTAATTTTTGAAGTTTGATCTTTGTGCTGAAAGACAAATTCACCTAATCTGTCTTGGTCATGCTTGTAATAGAAATGTATTATTATGAATAGTTCATTTTGGCCTCAAGTCCTTCACAGAGAGTGACAGGAGTTGTTCAGGTTTCACAGTAAAAAACTGTTTGTATTTTGCCTTATGTAACTGGCATCTGGGTAAAGTCTGAGCTTACCTAAATACTGATGAATATCTATTTACTTGACTCTGGCAAAGATGCATTATCCTTCTTCTATATAGATTAATGCAGAAATAATGGTTTTGCCCACTGTAACTCTCTGAACTTGTCTGCAGTATTTGATGGATAATGCTTCTGCTGCTAAGCTACAAGGTCAGAAGTCTACTAACAAGGTACTCCTCGCCTGAGTTCAAGGACTGAGTTTGAATTAGAGACTTGAACTTGATAAGGGACTCTTGGTCCAAGTAAAAGCATAGGTGAGGGTTTCCATACCAAGAAGGAAGGAGAGAGTGAAGACATGGATCTTGTTATTATCATAGGATGGTTTGGGTTGGAAAGGACCTTTAAGACCATCTAGTTCCAACCCTCTGCTATAAACAGGGACACCTCCTACTAGATCATGTTGCTCAAAGCCCTCATCCAACCTGGCCTTGAACACATCCAGGGTGGGAACATCCACATCCACTCTGGACAATTGTTCAACTGCATTCTTGAACTACATTGTTGCCTTTCTGGGCAATTGTATTGTCAAAAGTCCACTGTCTTCGTGACAAGGTCATGTTTTTCTTCACCATCTTCTATGACAGCAGCATCAGCTGAGTGAAGTATACTGAGCCGTCTCCTGTGGCAGTGATTTGTAGATGGGATTTGAGTTTTGTGATTACTCCCTTGTTTTATCATTTCAGGGTGGATGATGATGAAACATACTGCAGAGCGGTGACAGAGTACGCTAGAGCATGCTCCCATGCTGGGTCCCCTGTGCGGGACTGGAGGGATGATTTTCCTGCTTGTAGTAAGACTCTTCATTCAAGCATACTGTGTGACCTTTGAAATACCCCCAGATATGTTTTCCAATTAATTCCATCTTAACAACATTTGTCACTATAGGATTCAAACTTGATACTGAAGTAGATCAGCCAGCTTCATTACTGATGGAGAACAAAGAAGTCAATGACTTGTTTGAGGATTATTTTAATTCCATTGCTATCTGATGTAGATGCATGCAAAATTCATGTTTGTGCAGATTGCTTGAAACTTCGTGTAAGTTGATCGTACTCTACAAGGAAGAAAAAACATCTGTGGAGATCTGATGTCATCACTCTTTTCCAGCTGACCTTTCAGCCTCTACCAGCTTTATAACAGAATGAATAAAGGGAATGCAACTCCTAGACATCATCACTGCCTACCAGTTGTAGTTCAGTCTTGTGCACTGAAGTTTAAACTAACTGAGATATGAGCACATGTTCCCCTGTTACAGAAACTATAACTTGTAGTGGGGAGATGATAGAAGAATTTGATAAACAGACTTAAATATTGATGAGAGGTTCACTACATGTCAGTGAGTCAGTAGCACGTCAGTTACAGTCTCTCCAAACAATCCATTATACCTGGACTGAATAATCACCTATGCCGGAAGTGTTGCACAGCTATTTATTCAGTGAGATAAGACTTCTGCGGCATGGAAAGAGAAATTGCACTTATGCACATGTAATGTACTCTTTTTCTAGCTGACAAGTGTGAAGACAGCTTTGTACACCGTGATTGCATCAGTTGTTGCCCACCGACTTGCACCTTTGAAAAAGATTGTCTTGGCAGCAACCTGCACTGCTTAGATGGATGTTACTGTCCAGATGGTGAGTACTGTAAATTTTATGCAAAATATATTTGTAAAGTTAACATTCAGCATTGTAATAAAGTTGCCTAAATAAGTTATGCTTAAAGTTAAAAGCCAGAAAATATGAATAGTTTAGTTGTTTTAGGTTTTTTTTTTTTTTTAATTCTAGCTGAGCTTCTGCCTTTTGTTTTTTGATCTCGTGTGTTAACTTTCTCCCCAACAGGTCTCATTATGGAAAATGGAACTTGTATCTCTGTGTCAAACTGTCCTTGTATTTATCATGGAACTGCCTTCCCTGTAGGCTCAAAAATAGAACAAGAATGTAGCAATTGGTATGTGAAAGCTTCATGTCTGTGTTTCCTCTATCTATGACTGTTTCCTGTAGTTAGTTTAACGTCATAATCGTACTAAAATTTCAAAGAATAGTTAGTATATATGCTTTATGGTCAGGGCTTTATGTACCACCAAAATACACAGTTCTACAGAAACAGTGAATTCGAGATCTATTAATTAGCTCAAACATATTACTATGCTAAATATTGGAACATTGAATTTCTGAATTTTGTGATTTTTCTTTTCAGTGTTTGTACTGGTGGCTTTTGGAACTGTACTGATCATGATTGTCCAGGTATCTCTATTTCATGATTCCTTTTCTTTCCTCTGTAAACATGAGAGATAAACTTTTCCAAAGACAACAGACTCAAATGTAATCCAAGGGCTCGGGTTGCTATTTTAAGAAGAAAGATTTAGCACATGAATGCCCAGTAGCTGCAGACCAGCTAAGGCAAAATTGTTAACTGCCTGATTACACTTGTCTTACTTTTTCCTGTATGTTTCCCTAACTCAGTGTGTTACATTCACATATTTTATTCTACCTCCTAATTATACTCTGTGTGCTCTGGGACATGTACCTAATTTCACAGACAGGCGTTGCACTGTCTGTGCAGTGAGCTGTGGGTAAGATTCTCCTAGCTTCCAGATGCAGCTGAAATGCAGAGAACAAGAATAGTATCATTCTATTGCTCAGAGTGGTCTATTTTCACCCTTGTAACAATAGTTCATGTCTGGATCTTTCTCTTTAAAGATTGCACATATCTATGAGTTACTGAGACAAACATAAATCATCAGGTAGTGAAACTTTCTTGACAATTTTGTACCTTAGACAAGATTATATTATGAAACTTGTGGAAGAGAATTTTTTTCACACAAATTAAAGAACCTCCTATGAATGAGTTAGTAAGCAAATCTTAGCTAATAGTAAAAAAAATAAAATAAAATAAAAAAAATCTTAGGAGGGTGGATCTGTAGACTAGAATGCATCTCGTGTGTGCATACAGGGTGTCAATTATGATGACTCTGGTCTTGTCCTAAGGAGGAATGCCTATTATCAGTGGGAGTGGGTTGGGTGTGCTCCCACAGATTGCCTCCTGCTGCAGTAACAGAGAAAAGGAATGTGGCTTATGTGCTCTGCTGTGGCCTTACAAACTGAATCAAAGTGCAGTAAGTGGGGATCTGCTGGAGACTTAACTTCAGCAATGGTCTCCTGATCTGTTCTGAAACAAGAATGTAGAGGGACCTTGAGGATGGACAATGGATATCTGCTCACCTGGAATTTAGGACAACCCACAAGTTTAAGCATAGCATTTTCATCCCTGCAGCAGCAAGCAGTGCCATATTACTTCTGAGGGAGGAGAAAGAAGCTGCCTCTCTCTTTCATACCTAGCCATGCAAAAAAAATAAAAATAAAAAAATGATGAGGAAGAAGATAAGATTATAGTAAACTTCAGAGCTGTAACACAGAGAAAGCTTTTCCATGTAATCTAGGGCTACACATGGGTGTGTGCAAAATGAGTTGGTATACAATGGATAGAGGTGTATGTAACATACTTCAATTTCAAATGCTGTAACAATTAAAAAGATTAAAACTCTAAGGGGAGAATTATTATTTTTTATTCTGTTGTATTTCTCATTTACAGAACAGCAATACATTATTACTTAAATGAACATTTGTATTTAACCTTTTTCTCTCAAGCTGAGTGCTCCGTCACAGGTAACTCCCATTTCACAACATTTGATGGACGTCATTTTACCTTTCTTGGGATTTGCCAGTACATTTTAGTAAAAGGCACTGGAAAGAACAAATTCACAATCACTTTACAGAAAACACCTTGTGGACATGTAAGTTACAGTTTCATTGTATTTCCATAACAAAAGTAAATATGTATTTCAGATTTTTTGCATAGGTACTGCTGTAGATTATCAGGTTATGTTAACAGAATAATGTAGTAAATTGAAACCTTTTCAAAGCTTTTTTTGAAGTGGCTGTAGTTGCTACATGTTTTATTGTCCTTTATAAAATCAGTTGCAACTTTAGAAGAATTAAGTCTGAAGAGTTATTCATCTCTGCATAGTAAATGAGCATATGTATCTACATCCATACAGTCGTAGAATTATAGAATCATTAAAATTGGAAAAGACCTCTAAGATCATCTAGTCCAATTGTCAATCCATCAACACCGTGTCCACTAACCATATCCCGAAGTACCACATCTACATGTTTCTTGAATGCCTCTAGAGACACTGACTTCACACGTCCCTGGGCAGCCTATTCCAATGTTTGACTCTCTTTCTGAGAAGAAATTTTTCTTAATATCCAACCCGAACCTCCCTTGGTGCAACTTTAGTCCATTACCTTTTGCTCTGTCGCTAGTAACCTGGGAGAAGGGATCAACCTCCAGCCTCCTTTCAGATGGTTGTAGAGAACACTAAGGTCTCCCATTCTCCAGACAAAACAGTCCCAGTTCCCTCAACTACTCCTCCTAAGACTTGTGCTTCAGACCCTTCACCAACTTCATTATCCTTCTTGCACCTCAATGTCTTTCTTGTAGTGAGGGGAGCAAAACTGAACATGGAGGTGCAGCTTACTGCTCGGCTTACTGTGATTGAAGTGTGGGACCAAGTACTTAGTCTTGTTGGACCTTATAAAATTGGCCTCAGCCCATTGATGCAGCTCATCCAGATCCGTCTGTATGGCCTTCCTGCCCTCAAACAGAGCAACACTTCCTCCCGGTTTGGCACCATCTGCAAACCTACTGAGGGGATGAGGGAATCCCTTCATCCAGATTATCAACAAAGACATAGTGCTATATGCAGGTGTCTCAAGCTTTTAAGCACAATTTTTAAGGAGACTAACCATCATGCATATTTGTTTGAAGGATTTTGGCAAGTATTCAACAACAGGCCTTATGGTTAGAGGTGTTTATAAAAAGTGCTTCCATGCTAGACTTTACTTAATGATGTTCTTAGACAACTGGGCTGTCAGAAAGGGCTCAGACTTTGCCTCCCAGAAGCCCTTGTTGGTACTTGATACCTCTGTACCTCTGCTTTTCTTTTTGTATATTCTCCTGCATAGATGATGAGACTCCTCTATTTTTCCATTTCTGGTGGTCTTAAGCATGATAGTGTTGGTTATGTAGTCACTGAGAGACAGCAGTGCTGCTGAAAATAACCCTAGTTACAACTCTAGGCACTTGGAAAAGTTAAAGTGAAAAAACACAGAGACCCAGAAGAATATAAAGTGCTTGGCATCAGTTGGTTATGTTCCAGCTCTGGTCGTGTATCAAGCTAAGTTCATGAATTCTGCCTGGACAGCACTTAATAATGATGGATGTTAGTTTTTGTATCACCTTTTTTTTTTGATAGTCAGAAATTTACAAATCATTTTAGTGTATTTTTGGAGAAATTATATTATTTTGTCTGTAGTCAGAGATGATGAACTAGGTTTCAAGTGTGTAATAGTTTCTTTCTACTTCATTCCTGCATTTGGGCTCTAGCCTTGGGAATCCACAATCAGTATTAGGAGATTTCTTACTGCTAGTCTGCCTCAATATCTAAAATGAATTCTTATATTCATAAACAGTATTTTTCTTTTTTGCATTTGATTTTGGATACTCAGTTTAATGTTTTGAGTAGTAGTTTACAGTTGATTTATCTGATGACAGTATTTCCATTCTTTGCAACTGTTTTCTTTCCATTTGGTTTATTTTTACTTTCCATGCTACTGTCGTTTTTGTTGGCTTTCTGATGGTGAAATTTGTTTCTGCTTAGAATTTTGACCACGCCTGCATTGAGTCTGTAACACTAGTTCTCGAAGATGATGTGAGCAAACAAGTAACTCTCACAAGATATGGTCAAGTCCAAATGGGTCCTAACCAAGGTTTTAACATTAATGGTAAGAAACACATGGAGTAGAGTCTTAGTAGGGTTTGCATTTCTCTATTTATATGCTCCAAAGCATTTTAATTATATCTGTCTTGTGAGATTATTATTTCAGCTGGTGGAGAAGTCGTCCCTGATTATGCCCTTCTCTCTTTGCGTCTTTAATCTTGCTAAGTACCTGGGAATTCCATTCATCTGTTTTTTCTCTGTTTAGGGGAGAGGAAGGAAGAAAAAAAACAGTGGTGAAGAGAGGTTGAAAGTCATCTTGATATTAAGATCAAACTTATCTGATGCTTTTTTGTAATAAACTACATGAGTAGAATCCATGAACTGAAAGGGTCTGTGTGACTTTCAGTGCTGACTTGTGATTTCAGGAAGGTTACTTCACAGTTTTTATAAGGCTAATAGGAAATATACCTCTAAAGGAAGCTACAAAATCAAGCACTGGTGGAAATGATGTAGCAATATTTAATCTCTCTCTAGTGATTATTCACAGTAATAGATTCTCACTGGATTTTTAGTTTCTCCCTAATAGTAAAGTACTACTTCACTGTTCCTTTTCTAGCCCCTGGCAATCTGGATCTTAGGGAATCCAGAGTTTGTGAATGCAGCTAGTTTTTTTCTTCATTGCATCTTTCTAGTCATAGTTTTGCTTTTGGCATTCACTACTTCCTACAGCAGTTTCACAGCTCGGTTTTACTTTTAATTATGTTGAAAGCTCTGCTTCATACTTCTGCTGGTAATTTTATATCTCTTGAATCAATCCCTAACCTCATCTCTTCACAGTCTACAACAAATATAATCTATGACAAATATTTTGGTGTAGTGTTCTTGATAATGGGTTTATCTGTTGAGCCTTATCAGTTAATAATGTTTTGAAGTTCACATTAGCATTTTATCTTCACTGTTTGTGTGTCTCTATGTGGGTAGAGGCTGAATGTGAAGACAAACCTGATTAAAGTCTGCAGCTGCAAGTAGACCAACAATGTGCAGCAAATGAGTGCTGTGACTGTGAAATTTCCATTTCCTTTCATCATGGATTTGCTGGGAAGGAAATCTGGGAATTAGTTAGGGCTTAGTTCACATGCAATCTAGGGAAGGAGATGTACTGGTGTCATATCAACAGTAGTAAGAGAGAACCTTCTATCTGAAGAATGCAATTAATTTTATAGACATGTATTAATTAATCTTTTAACAGCATGGGGCTAAGAAACAAACTGTATCTTATTGTGTCTTCTCAATACCAGAGGCACACTGTTGCATATTTTTTGTAAAAAGGAAAGAAATAAAGAAAATATAAGTGGTCTTTGGATAACTCACAGGTACAGAATGGTGCGACTTTCTTTTTCTTGACAGTAGTTGCAATATCTGATTTGTGTTTGAAATGAAAAAGATTTGTAGTCTTTTAGATGTAAAATATGTGGGGTTATTTGGCTAGCAGTGAGATTGCGCATAATTTGTCTTTTTATTTTTGAGTTTTCAAAATCTGTTTTACTTAAGGTATAAACTAATCCGGAATTTTCAATGGGTGCATTTCATTTTCTTTTGTTATTTGCAGGAGCTATTGAAATTCAGAATATATCTTCTTTGTTTGTTCAATTGAAAACTAATTTTGGATTGAAGATACTGTTTGCAAAAGATGGAGAGAGAATCTATGTTCAGGTTGACATCAACTGGAAGAGAAGAACTTTGGGACTATGTGGAACTTACAATGGGAATTTAAGAGATGATTTTCTGTAAGCTGCATACAGTATATTTAAACTGTGTTTAATAACAAGTGAAAAGTCTTGTTGAACCTGATATTTCCATTTCATCAATTTGTTCGTTATTGAACTAATCAATATAAAATCTCTTAGTTAAAACTTTAGTAACTCAAATATGGAACTCATTTGATAAGTCATTCTTAGATGTCTAAGTCATCCCAAATAACTAAACTATTGGATCACAATATTTCTTGAATGCACTCTTTTTCCTCCCTACTGCTCCATCATCATCAGAGCAAGTAAATGAGCACTGAAAAACAGGTGAATGAGAATGCTAGTAGCGTCCTTACCTAACTGAGTAAGTGGAAAAATGTAATTCTAAATCACAGGAATAATTTAATTAGAAAGGTGCACTTTCCTTGTTCATTGGCTTAATTGCCTCCAAAGTTCTTCAGGCTATTATATCATGAAGCTTTTCCAGCAATAATAATTTTAAAATATTTAGTGAAAAAAAATGCTTAAAAATGCGAACAGACCCCTTCTAGAATACTGAAATAAACTATCACATCAAATTTTTACAGTCCACTGAACAAGGGACAAATTGTTCTCTCATTAAAGCTTCCTCAAACTGATTTCATTGATTGCATTAAGTGTAATGGATGGCAGACTTTGAGTGTTAAGAATATTTTTGGATGAATACAGTATTGAGGAAAAAGCTTCACATGCCCTCTGTACTTTTGTACCTCACAGACAGAATTATTGAGACATGTTGAATTTTCAGTTTATGTATCTAAGAATTTTTGATTTACCTGTGTCCTCACATGTGCAGTCTGTAAGATCAGCAGGATGTTTGCAGTGTTGATATTTTCCTTTTCAGTTCTCCAGCAGGGATGATAGAAGGGACCCCGCAACTTCATGCCAATGCATGGAAGGTTTCCTCAGCTTGTTCTGTGCCTATCAATGTTCCTGTAGTTGATCCCTGCAACGTTAATCAGCAAAATGGTATGTTTTCATATGGAATTATTTGCGTGATTTTGTTGTGGGATTTTTTTCCCTCTGTGAATGAGTTTCACTGTTACTAGTCATTAATTAATATACGCCCATCTTTTAAGATTATATTTATATGCGCACTCTTTATTTTCTTCTATTTTAGTAAAGACAATTTTGTTCCCACTCATTTGGTGTGGAAACTAAAATAATTAAGGTGAACACTTAATGCTTTGCATGCTGGCCACAAGTCTTATGTTTTGCTGTTTAGAAAATGTAAAGAACGTTAAGCAAAACACTGTAATCTTACAAATTCTTTCAGATAAGGGGGTTGAATGATATTTTTGATGCATATATCCTGATTGACATAGAAAGTATATGGCGTGATGTCTTGCCTAGACAGTGTTCAGATCAAAAGTTCTGTCTCTGTTTTCTGTGTGAATATCTAAATTTTATTTAAATGCTTCTTTATCCACCTTCTGTGTTCTCACACACAAACCAAGGCAAACAATCAAATCTGCAGATTTGTTCAAATTCTTGACTAAAGATTTATTTTGGGTTCATTGACATGCCCAAGTTTTGTGTTCAACTTTCACTGTCTCTCTCTCTCTGTGTTGCTGTTCTTTTCAATTATTGAAGACAATGAGCAGAGACTGGTTGCCAATTCTGGCAGAATTTTTAATGTTTCAGAAATAAGGATGTGGGATTTGGCCATGCTTAGAGCCTGTGGGAGTGAGCCCAGAATAACCGTAAACCTTTAAGAATCTGGCCCATTATAAGGCTTTTTGTGTCTTCAGCATTGGCTATCTTCTAAAGCAGTACATCTCAGCCAAGTTAGCTCTCCCTGAGATACTTCAAGACTTTCCTTCAGATTTGTGTTTCCTCAGTGAAGATGGAGTTTGACATGTTTGTAAGCTATTTAGAGCAGGAGGATAGGCTAGATGACCTTCTGGGGTCTCTTCTACCCTTCATTTTCCTGTGATTCTTGAAGAAACATTCCTTGGCTGTGTGCTACTGTTGCAAGGTACCACCTGTGCTGAGTCAGCACAATCATGATTTCAGGCCTGTTGAGGTCTGAATCTGGTAAAACTGGAAAATAATTTTTTTTTTTTTAATCTTATTTTGTCAGGCTATTTTTCAATCAAGTCATGTTCACTTCTTGAATCTTGTTTACTGATAGGTTCCTGAAACCTTTGAGCCAGCATGTTTGTGTGGAAATGGTGAGAGATGTGGAGGGCAAGAGGACCCTCTTCTTAGCAGCAAAATTAGCTTAAATATGATTCACACTACAGTTCCTCTGAGATATTCCACCAGTGCAGTGGGAGTATGCTTCATTGGTAGAAGGAAGGTCTGTTGGTACTAAAAGGCCTATGGCCAGCTTGAAGCTTGCATGCCCCTGAGCTCCAGTTTGTAATGATAGCTGAGTTGGCATACCAGTAGTAATACATGTATTACCAATTTCAAAACTAGATGAAACATTATGTAGGAAGAAACCATCTTCCAAGCTTTGGAGGACTTTTCCAACTGTTTTGAAATATGTTATTTTTCCATTTATGTTTCCCACATTACTATAGGAAGGCAAAGTTGTTTGTTGTTTGTTTGCTTTGCTGTTTCTTTTAGTTATATTTATTTTAAATGGATTTTTTTTTTTTTGAGAAGATTGCTTACAGTAACAGTTTCAAACAATAGAACTTTCAAGAAATGCATTGCATAGAGATTCTTGTTGCACATCTGGTCCATTGCATTTGTGTTTATGTCTGTGCTAGTCATTTGAGTAATTGCTATATCAACATGGATTTGTCTAAAATAGTGTCATCTTCTCTTAGTTGGATATGCATCACACTGTGATATCATCAATCAAGAAGTCTTTGCTCCATGTCATGCCTACATCAGTCCAGGGTTATACTACCAACTATGTCGCTTTGATGCCTGCAAATGTGGCAGCAGTTGCATGTGTAACTCTCTTGCACACTATGCTTACGTCTGTGGCAAGCATGGCGTTGCTGTGGACTTCAGATCTCATATTTCTTACTGTGGTGAGTAATGTGTCCAGAATGAAGAATCTTAAAAAAGTGTAAAATTTCAGAGGTTCATTGGCTTCACAAAATACAGCCATCAATGTCTTTTTTGTGGAAGCTAGAGTCGTGCTAAAGGCAAATTACGTGTTCAGAAGAGAATGCCTTATGTTAGGCATCTGAGTTGGAGAGCCTGAGCTGCCCCACAGAGGTACCTGTCCCTTCCTGTTGGCTACAGAAGGAGCTTAAATTTCTAACATTGAGGCTCTAAGTCATATGGAAGCCCACATTAGACTACAGTGTTCAGCATGACTATAGCTAGTGCTAACAGCATCACAGGGCAACAGAATCAAGACTGTTCCCTAAAGGAAGGTGACACACGGTCCTTTGGACAGACAGAGCAGAGTGGGCAGGGATACGACAAACAGGATATAGGGTATCTGTGGAACATCAGGGATCAAAACGGAACTTCTAAATTGTAGTGTAATGCTTTAATTTTAACTGGACAATTTTTCTCTCTTGGAAGTCTGAATTAGGAGATAAGTGAACACACACCACTCACACATTTACACAGAAACAGAAAATAGATACTTCCTACATCTAGCTAAGTATTTTTTCTAACATAAGGCCATTCTGAACAATTCTTATTTTAGAAACGAGTAGAACAGTAGATTTTTTTGTCACAAATTTTAACTGATTCCAGAACAGCAAAAGACCATTTTGCATTTCTGCTTTGATCTCCCATGATATATTATTTTGTTTTTTTTAATTATTTTTTTTTATTTTTTTTTATTTTTCACATTTTAAGAATATGTTGTTCTCTCTTCTCTCTCCCTCTCTCTTTTCTCCAGCTGTGATGTGTCACAGTGGTATGCTTTATCATCAGTGCTCTTCTTATTGTAAACACTCCTGTGCTTCACTTTCTATGGCAAATATCTGTGGTGATGACTGTGCAGAAGGATGTAATTGTCCTGATGGGAAATACTTTGAAGAGTCGGTCAACTTATGTGTGTCAATGTAAGTCATATGAAAATAGAATGGATATAGGCACATCTTTCCAGCAAAGCTGAAAACAGTTTTTCTGCTATTTCCCTCAATTTGTGAACTGTACTTCAGAGAAGATATGTCACACTGCTGTACAGAAAAAGAAATGAATATTCTAAAACCCTGGGAAGAATTTTCACTTAAAAATCTTGCTTTTAACACTTAAGAAAAGATGAGAAGGGATGTACATAGTACCAATCCATAAAGTAATGGATAACGTGGAGAAAGTGTCTGGGAGTGTTTCTGCTGTCTCACAGTGCAAAAGCCTTCAGTTAAATGGATGCAAATGGTCAATGAAAGAAAATATTCTCTGCTATTTTGTATCTACATTTTTTATCTTACCAGTGTGGGTAGGTACTGTTGTTCAAGTACTGAGAAAAAAATTGAATCAATATTTATATAAATTTCAAGATTATTCAGTTATTGTTGTTAATTGTGAATTTTTTTGGAAAGATGGGTAAAGTTTATGCTCTAGGAATAAAAACTGCTTCAAATGATTGAAGAGTGTGAGGTAACCAGGTAATCCCATATCATTGGATGGCTTCTAGGGAGTTCTGTCACTACTTCTATTGCATTTGGCTCTTTTCAAGAATAAGGGTAATGGATTTTGCTATGATAATTCCTCTTTCCCATTACTTTGAACAGGAACTACATGTTGCCATACTACTCCCATATTTTGGAAGAAAATCTATCTATAAGACTGTAATGTACAAAAATAGCAAATAAATTATATGGAGAGCGAGGAAAAGTCTTTGAAGATGATGGCAGTATTGCCACTGACTTCAGTACAGCTGGTATATTAGAAGTATGCTGTAAATATAAATACAAGATAAAGGGAAAAAAAAAATTACATTACAGGGAACTTTTAAGAGGCAGACTTAGTGAACTGAAAAGTTTTCCTATCGTAATAGTTTGATAAATTGTCCTTAAATCACATTTCATTTTGCTTTTGTATCTATATGCACGAATATTCTCTTGGTAGATCTGCCTGTCGTTGTTATTACAAGGGCAAAGTCCTACTGCCTGGAGAAGTCCTCCCCATGCCAACAGGTTCCTGGTAGGTCTGAGTATCCAAGGGGTTTTATCTACTGTGTATGCTACTCAACATTTTTTTTAAGTAACATTTCTTGAGTAATATCTCTCTTGACATCTTGGGAGCCTTTAAGTTTTTTTCATATAGAATGAAGATATGTTGTATCAAGATCTTATTTCCATTAAACCCTTAGTAATAGGTAGTTTAACATAAATTGTCTTGCATACTCAGGTATTTTAAAAAGAGAATACCAGGAGGATTCTGTCAGCCAGGAACTAAAGAGTATCTCAGAATAAATACATAAAGGTTGCAGTGCTGTTCATAGACTTGGGTGCATTATGATAGCACAGTGAGGCTGGTTTCCAAAGAATAAACAATGTGATTCTATTTTAGGAAATCTTCCAAACAAAGACTTGCAGAGTTCTATGTTTGTGTCCTTTTGTATTATTGATTTGTGATAGAGTCCTGACTTCAGCGAGAGAAGTGGAGAAACCCCCCAGGTTTTCTAGCCGAATGTGTTGATTTTACAAGGAATACTCTTAATCTGCTGTTTAGAAGCATATCTGGGACCTGAGTGTCGAGGCTGGCTCTTGCTGACGTCTTGTAATGTAGTAATATATAATAAATAATTGTTACAACAGCAGCATTGTAATCATTCAACTGAAGGGATTAGAGTAGGAGCTTCATTTTCTACCATTCCTATGCTGTTGTTTTTTTTTTAATGAGATATTAAATAGATTAAGTCTATTGTCTAATGTGTTTTTCTGCAATTCAGCATTTTATCTGCAAAATAATAAATCTGTGAATTCTGCCTACTCTGCAACACACAATTTACATGCTGTATCCTTCTGTGTTCACTTAGGGAGATAAGGTTTGTGTTACACAGCCAGCATCCTGAACCACCTGGCCCTAAGTTTCCAGAGAAGCTCAAAAACCTTGCACCTTTTCTGTTTTTGTGAAACTCAGGCAATTAAGTAGTACCTAAACTCTGAGTCTGGACCCTCATTATATATAAGCATTTAGAAGTGCCATCAAAATCCTGGACAGATTTCAGATTTTAACCATTTTAAATGGGATTAAACTGTATTATTTAAACTGTTTTTTTAACATGGTGACTACATACATTTTCCCCTAGAATAAAGATGGGTTTGCTTTTCTTTTAACCAGTCAGTGCTTGAATGGAACAGTGAAATGTATTGAAGCTACTTCAGAAAACACAGGTAACTCATGTTATTTTCTTGTTTAACTGTTCCACAGTGAAAATTTCTGATACTGAATACCATTTTCTTTCCTCATATTGTAATAATTTTGAGTGGCTTAATGTCACAGCGTATCTAATAGAGGAGATTAGGAGCACAAGTCTTTTTGTGTGTTTAAGATTTGTAATACATTACCACTTTATCGTTTATATGTGAGGTATAGATTGGAATTTTTCCTGGGAATTGCCTATATTTAGGCTTGACATCCATATTTAGTAAATTTTTATGACCTTGATTTTTAACAAGTAAATTTTCAATGATTTTCTAGAGGATTCAGAAAGGATTTCAGTAAACTATGTAACTTCTAAAGCTCCTGTCTACCTTGAGTATAATGGTGCGATCCTTGTGAATTGTTTGTGTATTTGATCCAGGATGCATAGATCCAGATGCTTAATAGCTTTTTTTTTTATCATTGAATTGAAACAAGTATTAATTATGTATTTCTGTAATATAGATTAAGCTGTAGACTTTTACTTGGAATGCATTCTTATAAATACTATAGAGTATGCAAAATGTGCATTAAAATAAAAAGACTGTAAGTAGAAAACAGTGAGTGTGAAAGATCATCTGATGTCATTTAACCTGCATTTTACATTTGAAGTTCACATATGCCCTGAAGGAAAAATCTACTATGACTGCAGATCTCCTGTGCCTGGATTACCAGCAGCAGGTGTGAACTGTGGGATCTCCTGTGCAAACCTTGCCATGAACTTCTCCTGTGTCCCCTCACCACCCTGTGCCAGTGGCTGTATTTGCCCACCTGGGTAAGCTTTGGCAGTTAAATACATATTTCCACAGTTTGTCTCTAATTTTGAAACTATTGGTCTATAAATGTTTGAAAATACAGTAATGCTTAAAAGGCCAGTGCAATTTCATCTCTCTGAGAGTCCTTATCTTCTTACCAGCATGAGACTTCATGCTTTAATACTTTCTCAGTTTGAGAACTACAGTTTCTCCATCCTGATACCATGCATGACTTCTGATCTCATGAGATACCCAGCTTGTCAAGTAGTCTTATCAACTGTTATTTTGAGCTGTCTGGACAGGTGACGACTCCTAGCACTTGTACATTATATAGGTCGTGTGAACGTGGAAACAAACATGACAAAACCATAAAGGAAACCATCTGTGTTCCTGCTTACTAAGCAAGTAATTGTCTCACCTAGATTTCTAGTCAGGCTTATGGTACTGATGGGGCAAGGAGAAGGGAAGGGGTATAGGATGGATCCTGCACTCCTCCCCTTCACTATTTCTCTGCTCTTTTGAACTTAGTCAGTTTTTGTTCTTTCCACTCACGTGTTTGGATTTGTTGCTCAGAAACAGTCTACTGAGCTCTGTAGGGGTCAAATCAAAGTAAGAAAGCCAAAAACATTTACTACCACTCCACTTTTTCCATTTTTCCCCAATTCCTACTGTGTGTACTTTCAGATTTGAAGAGCCAAATATACTGTACAAATTGCTGCAATTTTATCTTGAGTGGAGTGGTAATCATTTTTAATCATTATTTGATTTTATTTCACTGAATGGTAGTCCATGGTCAGCTGACAATGCATTGATTGTGCACAGATCACAGTGTAATGAGACCATTAGAAATCCCCTTCCAAAAATGTGTAATATTTGCTGATGACTAAGCACTAGCGATGAACAGATTTCAAGTATAGCTATTTAAGTCGCCCTCTTTGGAAATCTTCAGAAGTGCTGGATGTGGTCCCAGGCAACAGGCTTTAGGTGTCCCTGCCTGGGAAACAGGATGACCTCTAGAGACTTCTTGCCACCTCAACCACTTTGCGATTCTGTGATTTTCTATCTGTTCTTCCTACACCTTCACTTGTGCCTCAACAAAGGAGTTAGCTTTTGAGACCATTAGTGTTATAGAAATAACTACATTTTAACACAAAAATACATTAATGTTTACAAGATGCCATAGAAAAACTATTAAGTTTGCTCATTGAACTGTATTGATGTACTTGTGAATTTCCATTTTTATCTTAGTAATCCTTTTATTTTAAAGGATGGCTGAACATAGAGGAAAGTGTTATATTCCTGACAGTTGTCCATGCACCTGGAAAGATAGGGAATTTCTATCTGGAGAAGTGATAGCCACCCCTTGTTACACCTGGTAAGTGGCATGTATTTTGCTTACTTCCAGATCATCCCTGTCTAGTCACATAGTGAAAATGGCATAGAAATTGTGTTAAGTACATTGGAAATCAAAACATGTTTATGCTTGTTCATAGACAGTTGTAGGAATTACCTTTCAGTAAGCTCAAAGTCTTGGAAAAGCAGAAAAGCTTTTGTGTGAATAACTTCTAGTCTAAGAAGAAAGCAGCAGCTTCAGTTTTTCAGGTTTTTTTTTGTTTGTTTTTTTGTTTTTTGTAACTTTAGCTAAAACAACATCAAGATCAAATTTTTGATTACACATGTATCTGATAATCTCTGAAAGAAAAGTCATTTTGTGTCTTTGGAAATAGAATATCAGGAAGGAAAACCAGGGACCGAAAAAAAAGGGAAATTAAATATATAATAGTCATAAACTGCCTTTTTGGGAACTGGATAGTTTGCAGTGTGAGTTCAACATTCAGCATGTGAAACCATAAGAAAAGGAGGTTGACAATAAGAAAAGAGAAAGGAAACAACATTAATATCAGAAAATGGGATAGCTACTAGCATATTTTCTGAAGAACCTGACTCATATTAACACAGAAGAGTCTTTAAACACTGGCAAATTGATTGAGCTTATAGATTTATGCATGCACGACTAAAGGATGTCAGTATTTTCTGTACTTCTACCTTTGGTCAAATTTAAGCAGCTCTCTGAAGTTAGCTGGCAGTGAAAGTAATCCATCAAAGCACGAATATTTATTTCTTAAGCTCGTTCTGTAGTTGCCTAATACTCTGAAATCTTACAGGTAGCAAGTGAATGTCTTTTGCACTGGATGTATGCAGTTTACATCTCAGAAAAATCATCAATATTTCTTATGAAAAAATTTATTAATTTTTTATAATGAATATGTTCTGTTAGTATAGTCTCACACAGTCTTAGCTATACTCAAGACAGCGATGGAAATATTTGCATAAGTTGTAAAATATTAGAGATTTTCTATTTATTTCTTGCAAGTGCTTGCTGTATGTATGTGCTTCTGGCAAAACACAATGCTTTTCTGCCACTGTCACTAAGAACTTCAAAGGCAATCCACAGAATAGCTCTGCACTTCAAGGCCTAAAAGAATAAAAAGAAGATGCTGACTGCTACCTTTCTTTACAGTGTTTGTCGGAGGGGGGTATTCAATTGCACTAGTTACCCCTGTCCTGCTGTATGCACTGTTTATGGAGATCGACATTATTACACCTTTGATGGCCTGGAGTATGATTATGCCAGTGACTGCCAAGCTTACCTGCTAAAGGTAGGGGGATCTTTCATGTATAAGTTCATAGGTCCAAATGGACATATTTGAAATATCAGGAGATAATATATAGAACCAAAGAAGAAGAAAACAGATGCAAAACAGATGTGTCTAAAAGAAGATTCTGTAAGTGACACTTTGTTCATCTGTTGTAAAGGGGCAATGGGTGTGTCATGGAACTACATGGTCTAGATAACTATAGTTTGTAGTGTTTTCTGTTCTACCCTTACCATGCTTTCATCATAGTTAGAGAAGAATAACACTATAGAAACTACTCTACAGCTAGGTATAAGTGATCTGCGTCAGATCTGGAGTGTATGTGTATAATCGTATCAAACACAATGATTTCATTTTTGAACAATGAAATCCTTCATTAGGACTGTCTGGCAGCTATGCGTTAATGTTCCTTAGAGCACACATTTACAGTACATTACTAGCCTTTTTTTTTGTTTAAAAATGCCATTACTGACATTTAGAAATATATCCTATTACTAACAACGCTATTGTTTGTTATCATTGTTGCTATTATTAAGGCTAAGAGTCTGTTCTGATTTACAATGAGGAGTTTAGAAGAATATTAATTTTCTGTTAACCCTAAATGTCTAACCGTAAGAAAAAGTGTGGTTTCTTAAGAAGGACTAATGCATTTAGTTTATTTCATGTACGCTTTTGTAGAGTATTCACAGCTGTGAAATAAAGTAGATTGGTCCCAAATACTTTTCTATGAAAATACATAGTAGAAAACCCCTAGCATGTAGTGTGTTGTCTCAGAAAATAGCTTACTCTTGAAGGTATTTGAACCTTTGTAAAAACTTTCTACCCTTAAGATGCAAAAAATAGAGTTTTCTTCAACTGTAAAATCATCATACCTATAATGATAAGATAGAAAGTTGGATTGTCAATTGCTAATTCTTATGCCATCAAGCCAGAGAGGTGGTTAAGGCAAATCTTGACTGCTTTTTCAAACCTTAGTGTGAAACTTGAATGCTTTGCTTTTACAATCAAATGTCACCTACCATTCCACAGCATACAAAAACACCTATTTGGAAACAAAACGTGGATAATTTGGAGTCCAAGAATAAAGATGGCAGTCACACAATTAAGGCATGTGGAGCACTGCAAATAGTCCTTTCATCAGGTGAACACGATAACCTAAGTGATGAAACAGTTGCATGTGTAGATCTGTTTTTCAGCTTTCAGAGATTTTTCCCTCATACTTAGCTAAAATGAGAAAGTATGGCTTATTTTTTTTTCATGATTTTTCAATTCTCTTTAGTATTTGGAAAACTTGATTTATATTGAAGGAATGTTGATTACAAATCAAGTGTTGCATAATTGTGTCTAGAAAAAATGATACATGTGTGGGTTCATTTTTGGATGTGAAATATTTGGAAAAGTTTTAGGGGCAAAAAAAAAAAAAGAAAAGAAACAGAAGATGGGATTGTGGGCAGATGCCCAGGAGCTTTAAGGAACTAGAATACAGAACTGATGAACTATGTGATATGTAATCCTGGAATCAGAGGAATGGAAGATGGGAGTATAACCAAATATTTTAAAAGAGCTCCTTGACTGAATTTGGCAGGAACAGACCAGTACATCTGATTCCCATATGAAGGAAATTAACTGAAATTATAACAAAGATAGATAATGTGATATCAGGGAAGAATTGAGCCTTTTTGTTAAAAAAAATGTTATACAAGATGAATCTTCTGAGTTATTCAGAGAAGATAATAAACAAATGGATAAGGATGATCAGGTCAATATATGTGTATTTTCAGACTTAAAAACTTTTGGAGACAGATTTTGACAAATATTTTTTGAAGTCTAGTCTCTAACAGGTTGATACTGAAGATACTTTGAAAGATGAATTAAATCTGAGAAGTCAAGGGATAGGAATAAATGATTTTTTTTTTTTAGAATTGAGAGAAGTCAAAGATTTCCCGTGGAGATCTGTGCTGAAAGCTCTGTTTAACATCTTCAGAAACCATTTTGAAAATGTTTTGTGAGGATTGAGCTGACAGAGTGCTGATGGTATAAAAGCAGTCTGAAGAGCTAAAACAGAAGCAGACCACCAAAAATTTAGGAATATTTTATAGCAGAACACGCTACATGATAAAATGAAAAATGCAGATCAACACACATAGGAAAAAAAGAACTTGTGACTGTGCTATCATGAAGATAGGTACTGAATTGCCTATTAATATGTAGGGATTAAATTTATGTGTGAAAAATGTAAGAAACTGATGTATTTGGCAACCTGAGTGATAATCCAAGGTGTCATCCGTCCTCTACTTTCACATAGGCTTTTATTTGCGTGCATACAGACACACCACAGTGGTAGGACATATGTGTGTGCAGTTGTACCACACACTGATGTGGTTAAAATGCACTACGTGTGCAAACATGATAGTATGAGCAAGGTGCCCTCTCAAAAGAACTGAGGGCTCCCTGACTGTCTTTTCATAATCATCCTAAGCTGTATTTTGGCCATGTGCAATGTTGTTTCATAAATAACAGTGTCAGAGTAATATAATTAATCACCCTTGTGCTTCCCTTTATACAGAAGTTGTACTAGAGAGCCTTGTCTCTTATGACCTGTTATCCAAATAGACAAGCCATATGAAAGGTGGGAAAGTATATGAAGTTGCAAAAGCTTAAATGCTTTACTTAACTCTCTGGCAGGCAGAGCTGTCCAGGGAAGCCTTGTCCCCTAAATTGCGCTACTTGTCCTACATACCAATACCTCCACATTTTTTTGTTTAAAAATAAACTTATGTATGTGTTGTGTTCTTCAGGTTCCCTGCCTGCAAGGTATTACTGAGCAACACAGATTTGAAAGTTACTAGTGCAAAGTTCACTGATTTGCTGGTAGTTTGCAGTACTGTTTTGAGTATGGATAACAAGTAACAGGCTCATAAAAAATCTGAAATTTAAACTGATTTAAATAATCATAATATTGTATATACATGCAATGCTGCAATAACTTTGTCCTTTTCCTTGTAGTCATTTTCCTAATTTTTTTCCTGTGGGAACTGGACCATTTCATCTCTGCTATCTTAATACTCTAAACAAAGATGCCGTAGCTGTGCAACAAGGGAAACTAAGACTGCAATAAATTTATTGACATACTAATACTTTGATATAGATTTGAGTCCAAGAATTATCATTTGGATCCCATGTCCCCAGTGTCAGGATAAAACACCGTTCCCATCCACTTCACCAGCACACACAGTTTCATTTGGCTGTTAGCCTTCCTGAATGTGATATGTTTGAACAGCTCTTCAATTTGTCACTGTATTGCACTCTACCAAACAAAGAAGTCATCCTTACTTTCTGTTATGTTTTTAATAAAGAACTCCTGTGCTCCAGAGGGGGAAAAATCAAGTATTGACTTTCAGCCAATTATGAAACTGTAAACTTCGTTTTTAACACCGGTATAACCTTTCAGATGTTTTTGTTTAAGACAACAGTAGGTGAATGAGAAAGCCCTTTAAAACTAGTTCAACAGATATACATATATTAATCAGACAGTGACCACAAGTATTTAATGCAGCGGTCAAGATTATTAGGGCAGTAATGTTTCATGACAAGATGGCAAGGAGTTAGGAGTTACCTTGCACACTGAGGGGTAAAGTTTCTGTATGGGTGGGTGACATTCGCAGAAAAGACATCAGTGTTTGCTTCTAGCAATTTAAAGCCTGCTTCGGTAATTTGAAAGAACAAAACACTCTAGAAAACCTCAGAAAACCAATCAGTTTTTCTATTATCAGTGTAGATCATGTAAACTCTGTTTTTCCCAGACAGTGCTGATGAAATCGTGCCAGCTTATTTCCTGATCAAAGATTTTTAAATACCCTGTTATTTCTTCCATTTTTCTGCTTCTCTCAGTCTTCAGCCTTTCCTGAACAAAATGGTGTTACTTTCTAGCAAACTTCTACTTAGTGCTATTTGTACTTGTAGTATATTTCTTCCACTTGCCTGATGCATAGAACTTTTACAGTAAAATTACTGTATTTCTATTATATATTTTGGTCTTCTTTCTAACTTTGTAGTAGTTTCCAGTCCTGCAGTTCAATATATTATTTACTGAGGTGTGCACTGTCGATATATTTGCACTTCAGAGCCTCTCAGACTTATTCTCTTTCAAGAAATTACATTTTCTCTGATTTGGGGAAGTCTTCAAGGAATAATTTAGTGGGACTGTGTTCTTCACCATCTTAAAGCCACTTTTTAAACCTTCTGATGTAACCATGAAGGCTCTTTTAAAAACAAAGTTGCCACAAGTTTTAATGCGTTGAAAGACCATGAAAGTAACACCAGACATCTGATCAAATAATTGACTTGTTATGCCAATTAGAAGGGTCAAGAGACACCACATGGAAACCCATTTGTTGAGAAAGAGGTTTGTTTAACAAAACATGCATGATCTAAACCAGTATCACATTTTCCCAAATTATTATCTTGCTGATGAGCAATCCCATGTGGTAGATAGCTGATCTGCCCTGAAGAATACAGTAAGGAGGCTGTTTCCTTACACATGATTTATTTTAAGCTTGACACAATTTTGAAGCTCAATTATTTATTTGTCACATCTGAAGAGGTAGAAGTAGCCTATATCCCACTTCTCCTTATATGATATTTAACTAATTTATTTGTTTTTGTGCAACTTTTTTCATCATCTTTTGTGCCAGGTCTGTAGATCCATGAAGATAGCAAACTCATAGAATGGCATACTAATTTTCTGAACTGTCTCATAGCCTGTTGGTAAAATTAATACCTTCTGCTTGCTGTTGGTCATCCTATGGAAAATTACAGCTGCAGATTCGTGGTTAACCAGTATTGTGAAATGAATTTTTAATGGTTAAGAAAATTATTTCATTTTAATGGACTCTGAAAATTTTAATGAGATAGTAACTAATGTTAAATTTGAAATTACAAGTGTTTTAAATTGGAAACCTGACTCTAAAAATAATATTCTTTTATTCAGAATATAAAATTGTAATGCGAGTTTCTGAACATAATTCTTTTAACATCTTAATTAAATCTGTCTAATTTTCAAAGCTACATTCCAGAAAATACTTTCATGAGTAAGTGATATCCTGAAATATATTCACCTAAAATACTTGTCGAGTAACTTATAACAACAGTAACTGTGTAGAAGTAATTATGTGTTTCTTGACAATTTGTGTGCAAATTAATGTCCAAAGTAGGGAGGCTGCTTTTCAGGGAAAATACTATTTACTGTGAATAGTTTCCCTCGAACTAGTTGCAAAAAGCACCAACTGTTTGCTTTCTATCAATCCTGCTATTTTTGAGGAAAGTGTTCTGGATACCCTCTGTTTTCAGTGTATCTGGAAGTCTGGGAAGGGTCAGTATCCAGATCCCTGTGAGAGACATCTCTTCCATCCTAGTCTTCAGCAGGGCAGCTCAGAGCTCAGGTGACAATGGCTTGTACCTGTTTTTCCATTTGTTCTATCCCATCTGTGAGCAGAAGATTTAATTACAGTTGGCAATGGAGTTATGCTCTGGTTCCATTTTCTCTAGATCAATGATTTCGGACTCAGTTACCTCTACATGCCTTTCTGTCTCCACCACCTGATTCTTCAGACCATTAAATTATGCAGTGAATGAATCACTTTTATCCTCCAACAAAGGAAAGATTTCTTTCAGTTTGTGCAGATTAGCATGGAAGGTTTCCAAGAAAGGCTTGGGGAAAATTTCTTGCCACGAGGCTGACAATTTAGAGGAACATGGCTTGACTCAGGCGTTAAACTCTCTGAGAACTTTGCCATGTAACAACCACTCAGCTTGAAGTAAGCGACCTTTTCACCTTGTATTTCTGCTAATGGGCTAATGTTCATCATCCATCAGCCTTTTGCCCATACTGATTCTAAAATATAGTCTGATGACTGTTGGAAAAACCGTATCAGCATAAGAACGACTGCCTTGGTTAGGTCACCTGTATTGGGTAAAGTTTTGCAGATGGTTGATGCTCACATTCTATTGATATGTCAGTAAAAGGTGAGGAAAAAGTAGCATCTAGCAGATGTTTCAGGAGGTTGTGTAATACGGTATCAGCAATGAAATGGAAGATGGTGCTCAGGCTAGTCACCCATAGGAGCTGCTTAGCAGTTTATGGCCTCTGACTCTGGATGTTGTCAGTGAGCTGTGCATAATAAGCATTAAATTTACTCTGGTTTAAATTAGGATATGAATATTGTTGTTTCTGAATGCATGGAAACTAAACTTCAGCCTAGAGCAGTACAAATAAACACAGTTAATGTTCATTAAATTAAGTTACCAAAAAAAAAACCCCTCAAAAAAGAATTTTTTTGCAAGTTCTAGATTTCATGTTCATACCGTCATTTATTGGAGATCAGAAAAGGTGAATTTGTCACTACTATATCCCATCCTTTTTATTTCGTTTCTGTTATGTTTTATCAGTATAAATGAACTGCAATAAAATATTTTTATTTATCATGCATTTATTAATAAAACAATATCAATACAATACAAACAAGTTCCATATTAGTAATTATTTAGATATTTTAAAATGGCATCAACTCTGCTGCTGATTTCTATACAAAACCAGCTTGTGTTTCAGAATGTGTCACTTGGAAAGAAATACTTTTCAAGTGTTCCCAATTCGTTAATCTTCAGAATATCTAATTTTTAATTAGAAAAGGATTGCAGTGATGTGACCTGTGCAGAAGCCAAATCTGATACACGAGCAGGCAAAACTAAATAAGTAAATCGAAAGAAAATCTGTTTTAAAGGATCTTTTCTTAAATCTCTTACTGTATTTCTCTTAAAATATAAAAACAAAAAACAAACCTGTCCCAGCTATCTCTACCTAATTTCATCAAAATTTCAAAACTATAGAAATGCTGTCTAGAAAAGATTATAAAGTTTATCAAGAAAAATATTCCCTGTTACACACTTTACATTATTAGGTGTATATTTATGAAATTTATTTGTATTTGAAAAATACTGATTAACTCCAGGAGACCCAACAACTTGATACTGCCATAAAAAATTATTACAAAATATCTGTGTAATGTAGAAAAACTGATATGACGATTCGTCTTTCCTATTGCTTGTATAAATATACACATACTTGCAATGGATATTTCTCAGGAGTCCTTGAGAGTTTATTCTGCCTGGATTTTGTGATTTTGGGAAGTCACTTTTAAAGAAAGAGGAAAGCTTTCGCAGGCATCTGTAAGTAGTCTGAGAATTAGTTGGTAGCGGGGATAATCTCCTTTTGAATTTTCTTCAGTGCTTCTATTCAGTGACATTGGTCTCCTCCATCTTTACTCAATTGTACTGCAAGTTTCTTTGCTATATTTTAACTGCAAATGATCTCATAATCTGACACAGACACCGAGGAAATGAGAATTATGTGTGAGAGAGGGAGAGAGAGAGAGAGAGAGCAATTTAACTCTTCAATTCTTAGTTCCAAATTTTTTTAAATATTTGTATAGAAATACAGAACATCAGGTGGAAAAAAAGTAATATTACTGTTCCTTTTCTTTCTCCTGTGAGAACATCACTTACTATCCTTCCTATTATATTGTATCTCAACTCGCATGTGCATTTTCTCCTCAACTGAGACAGCATGTATCAGTGCCATCTGCTGACTTTGAACAATATTGCTCCAAAGTTTGAATAGCTGTGAGGAAAACTGATGACACAAGTTTGAACAGGATGCAAAAGGAGGGATTAAATAAAGTTTACAGAATTTATCTGTATTGTCTTGAAATGGTACAGGAGAAACTGTCATATGTGAAAAAGGAAAGAAGCCTTCCAGTCAGAAATGCTTCTTGGTGTAAATTGTGACTGTGTTTTGAATAATTAATGCTTTCACCGATTATCTGGAGATGAACAGCCCTATAAAAATGGCACAAGGAACTAACAGAGAAAGATCACGTCAGGCGCTAAGTCCTATGCCTACTCTCCAAAAACACTTTAATACTTGCACTTATAGGCTAATTTTAGTGAACATTTGATGCTAATATACTTCTCCTTCCATCAAACTTGCTGAGTTAAGGGTTTCAAATGTTACGTTACTTTGGAAGAAACTCTGATCACAGTAAAGAACCACCAAACTAATTCTGAAGTTCCTGAAAGCTTGTCTGAACTGAGCTAATAGTGTTTTTCTGAAAATATGCAGGAAGGAGAAAAACGCTAATTTAAAAAGTAGAATTTTCTATTTTTTACATTTATATTTGGATCTTCTTGTGTATATTTGTGTGGCTCTATATGCAAACTTCTAACGGATCATGAAAACAAAATGAAAACAGCACTGATCTGTTTCTGTCCAGATCTCAGATGCTTTTGTGGCCATCCTAGTTTGCAAGTTAGCATATGGAAGGAAAAAAACAAAACAAAAAGATTAAAAAAGGGGAAAATCAGGCTATAAATAATGGAATTAGAGAGATTTTAATGATCCTTTCTAAGAAGATAAACACAGTCACCTATTAACTGCCTTTTCCCAAGCTGCACTATGGAAGTGTGTCAGAGAGGTGCACAGTTTTGTTATTGGTTAATATAAATTTCTAATGAGATATTGAAATAGAAAGTTTCTAACAAAAATAGGTCCTAGCATTCCCAAGTGCTACTTAAAAAAAAAAAACAAACAGATGTACTATGCCTTTTTGTACAGGAAGAAATATGGAAAAAAAGTGCAGTGAAATCTAGAAAAAGAATGTTCTGAGAAGCAGGACTGACAATGAGCCCTTGACTGACTGCCCAGATCTGTAACTCTGTCTTCCTTGTTGCTTGGCAACTCCATGTTATCACAAAGAAACTGATATTAAGTTGGAACGGACTGGATATGGTAATTTACGTGGGAAGATACTCTTGCAGTGGGAAAACCATTTTATTTCTAGTTTCTGTCAGCGTAAGTAGGTTTCACATGATGAACTGTAGTACATCCCCTTTTGGGTGCATTTTACCTAAAAAGGTAAAGAGCAACTCTGCCCTGGAAAGCGACTGGGAAAAAAAAAGAAAAAAGAAAGAAAGAAAGAAAGAAAAGCAGCAGTACTCCCCACCACCTTGCTATTTATTAGACGTGCTCCTGGTATCTACTCAGACTCTCTTCCAACAGTAGTGACAGAGGCTGGTCTGCATGGCTATGTGGTTTCAGTACAGATTGGAGAGATGGAACTTGATCATTATCGCAAAGTTACAGTCCCTAAGAACTGTAGCGACTTGTCCAGGAGCTCACAGTCTTACCAAACAATAAAAGGCAATCCTCACTTTATCTAAGTAATCCTAATTCTTCTACAAGGGCAATAGTTAGGCATTAAAATTAGATTGCCATTTATTTCTCCCTTGCTGATAACAGAGGCTGCTCATATAGCAGCTACAGAATAATTTGAAGACCATCATAGCAGTGAAGTAATTCAGCTTTGAATTTTGTTGATACTGCAAGATTGGAAAAATAACCCTTTTTTTAACTGAGATGAATGGAGAGAATGGCAAGGATCTGTATAAAGCAAACCTTATCTTGAAAGAAAGCACTGAGCCACAAGAGATACATAATCCATAAATGTGTTTTTATGTTTAGTCTTGGGTCTAAGATTTAAAGGGAAAGAGAGAATGTACAGAATATTCACTATTTGATGAAACTGCTTTTTTTATTATTATTATTATTTTTCTCTTAGATGTCTGTTTTGCTTGTGGTTCTACTGAACAACCACCACTTTGCATTCCCATCTTTATATTTCCATCCATTTCCAGTAATTTAACACCTACGTGCAATTCTACAAGTAAGGAAGTACTTCACATGTCTTCAGGACTCCCTGTTCTGGCTTTGGTCAGCAAAACATTCCTTGTCTCCAGCATTCTCTCTACTGCAGAGTTAACTTGAAATATAACTCAACTTTTACCCTTGGCTCAAATCCCAACAATACACAAAAACTTGGGCCTTGAGTGTGTTGATGCTGTTCAGCCAAAGGGATTGGCCTGGACTGTCAGAAGGCACAGGCAGCAGTTTCAATTAGCATAGCTAGCACAGCTACCCAGTGCTGCTCCAAAGACTTGTCTTCATTGCCAAAAAAGGTGTATTTTTACTGAGGGATAATTAGTCTGAATTAGCTATCCTTATTTAAAATAAAGCCCTCCATCTCTTTTCTTACAGTGAAGATATTGCTTCCCTATTAACACAAAGGACCCTCTTTTAATGAGGCTAAACTAACAGAAGAGGAATTAATTTTGCAATGGAAACAGCCCGTGATGTTCCAGGCATCATTTAGTCCCACGGACTGCAAGCTAAGCCCCTTTCTGAACTGACTCAGAACAGGGAAGTATCTCCCTTGCTTACTTTTCACTTGGCCAGTGTAGGATGGATCAGCTTGCATTCTATCTACCAAACTAATGAGTTTGTCCCCTTTTTAATTTACCACATCACCTCCAATAAGTCCAGAAATGCTCTGGGTTGTTATCTGACTCGGAGACCAGTAATTACTGGATTAACTCCAGCAGCAAGCATGGCTTAATTAAAACAGTGCATTTCCCAAAAAGGTAGCAACCAATTTTATTTTGAGTGCAGCCTAAAACGATTTTGTAACAGGACAGATGAACTTCACTCTGCCCTAAAGCTTCCACTGCTTTTTAACTGAGCTTCACGGCTAAATGGTGAAGAACTGCTTTCTTATAGCCTCTTACCACTGGTATCTCATCTTTACCTAATTCCACCTTAACTGCTGTGTGGCTAACACACACAACCCACCTGTTGCTTAAACCCGGTTGTTATGGTAATACAAAGCTCACTAGTAGTCTCCTGTACCTTAAGCTGATTGCATGTGCTTGTAGAGTCTTCCGTATGCCAACCAGTGCCACCCTCTGGCTTGTGGACCATGGTAGACTCAGAGCTGCAAAGTTGTAGCACCTCTGCATGGCAACAAAAATACCAACACTTTGGTTTTGTCTTTTTTTTTTTTTTTGATTGAAAGCGTTCTTTAAAACAGCCTCATAGCTTCATTTTAATTGGGAAGGAAAAGAAAAAAAAGCCACTTCCTGCAGCGGGAATGTTTTCTTTATGCAATATTTCTCACTGGTGAGAAAAAAATTGCTGATATGTTTTTTTGTTCTCTAACTCTGATAAGCACAGAACGAATAAGTAGTTAGGGGTGTGCTCCATGCACATTACAGGGATACACTGAAGCTCTGGGGATGGGTGCTGAGAGAGCAAACCAGAGCAGAAATCCTTCCTGTTGTGGCTGAATGGAGCTTTCTGGGAGCGCTGGTTGCAGCTAAGAGAAGGTCCCAGCACTGGCAAACTGTAGAGAGCCAACGTTTTCACTCTGCACACTGTTCCCATTAGCATCTGCAATTAGTTCTAGTTAGTCATGTTCTCAGAGAGGGCTTAAGGAAGGGTGGGAGTAAAAATGTTTAAAACTCATTCTATTTTTGGAACTATCCAACTATCTCCTTACGGGATTGAATGACTCAGAGTTCATACACAGAGCTTGCCACCTCTGGGATTTTTATTTCATATGTATCACAGCTCTATAATGACTATAGAACAGAATTTGATTGAAAATTAAACTGTTTTCAGAAGCACTGTTACTGACATATTAATGTTATTAGGATAACTTTCTCATGTCTTTTCCATAGTTGCTGCGTCTCATTGACTTGCAAGTGTTGTTACAAAAGTGAAATAAAAGGGGAAAAAAAAAAAGAAATGACAAGGGTAACTTGTGTTCATTTTTATCTGATCAATTTTATTTTTATTTTTTATTATTGTTACCAACTCTGCTAACGTTGCTGGTCTCCTTTGTTCCAATACCAGTCTTTGCATGGGGTGATTACAGGGTGCATGTATGTTTCCCTTAGGGTATGAAGGAGCCTCAGAAGCTGCAGGTGAATGTACAGACGTGTTGAGTGAGATCGCAAAAACAATTTTATGTGCACAGAATGTGAAATTAATTTGCAAGCTGAACAGCCAACAGATATGGGCTTGGAAGAGCATGGCTTACATTTGAATGTGAGGTACCAACACTCCAGTAAATCAAAACACAACAGAGTAGATGATACTTCTAAATGTTAAAAAAACAAACAATGATTAAAAAACCCACTCACAAACGAATTATCAGCAGAAACCTTTCCCTGCTCCGATGAACATGACTCATGGATTTGTGAATTTTGATGGATGGTTGTAAAAAAAACCCATTTTATCTACTACTGACAGAAGGAAGGTTTCTTGGCTTCAGAAATGTGAACTGCTGGTTCTCAAGTACCTTGGTTCAAAAATAAAACTCTGTTAATACCATGTCTGAAATTGACAACCGTACTGTGCAGTAAGTCTTGGTCCTACACGTAAGCAGGTTTTACAAGACTAAACAAGACCCTTAATTTAGGGGTAGATCAATCCTATGAGTTTGTGAAGTCCTTAGAAAGAGATTTCACAGTTGAATATAATGGCTCTTTCTGTTTAACTCCAAAGACTGAGTTTGTTGAGGGTGCAGCTTTCAATTTAAAACACGTTTTTAAATTGGTGGTTTTCCTTGAATTTAATTTTGAAGATGTGAAAACATTAAGTTGTTCATCTTTTTGGATGGTAAGGCTGGAATAAATCTGCAAGCACAAAGCACAGTTGAATCTGTTAGTAAAATGATAATTTCTTTTTCATGTTGCAGAGCACAGATAACTCAAATATATCTGTCATTGCTCAGAACAAAAAGTGCTTTGATAATGATATTGTTTGCTCGAAGAATATTTTCATCACTGTTGGAGACTCTGAGATCTATTTTAGTGAACTTTCTGAGAAGCAGGTTAGTTATTTTTCTTCTTTTTTGGGGTTGCCTTTCAAGATAACTATTCTAAAGTTATGACTGTAAAGGAGCATATTTTTGGAAAATGTCTCCCAGTCTGGGTTGATGCAGTACAAGTACCTAGGCCTGGATAAAGATCAGCTCCCAGGAAAAACATTTTTTTTTCACCCTTTTCTTCAGGTTTTTTTTCTTCATACAAAGAAGACTGAAAACCTCAAGGAGTCAAACCATGTTGGTATTTGTTTTGCTCCATTTGGTTTTGAACGTGAAACCAAAGTACATAATCAAAGCAAACTTGAATGATACAAAATTCACGATATCAAAGTATTAAATGACATTTCTAGTAATAATATCGACTCAGATATACAGTGCAGATAAAGTATGCTTTCGTGTACAGTTTATATTACTAATTGTCTGTAGACTGTGGTAGAATTACTTCATTACATCTTAATGAATATCCGTTTTTGTCAGAATACCTTGAGGGGACAGGAAAACAAATCTAACTATCAGCTTTGGATGGCTGGATATTATACTGTGATACACTTTCCAGATGAGGATATTACAATTCTGTGGGATAAGAAGACCATGATCCATGTTAAAGTTGGACCTCAATGGAAGGTGAGCCAAAATAAAAACCTGAGATTTTATGTAGTTCTCAATGTTGCTAGTGTGATATCTTCATTAACTGCTGTGATTACCTTTTCTTCTTGACTAACTTTCCTAATGATATAGGAAATATAGTGTTATAGCAGTTTAACAACTGCTAGCATATTTCAGATAAATATGACTAGGATTTGATTCAATGGTTGGAGTCCTGAAGAGAAAGCAGTGGTTCCTGCTTGGATGTTTACTCTCTTGCTCCACACATTGTAACCTTGAAGATGTACAGCGATACAACTCTGACTCAATTTAAGAGCTGGAAAAGAGGATTAGATTTGAGTTACCTTGCATAGTTTCCCAATTTCTGAGAACAGCAGAAACGATTCTGCAGGAAATACACAGATAGCAACATAGAAGAGAGCTGATTTATAGCACAGGTTGTGTTAGGCTAGTGGTGAAACTGAACCCTGAGTCACAGAGGAGGCTGCTGAGATGAACAGATGGTATTGTATCTTGAGGATAAATTAAAACGAATGAGATACAGGAAAGGATCTAGACAAGAACTGATATTTAAGCCACAGAAGTATACTGTGACAGGGATATGGGCATGATGCAGGGAAGAGTATGAGGCTCTTTCTTTTGCCAGTTCGTCTTTATTCATTTTCTTCATCAACATCTGCCTTAGTGCCTCTGTGACTCCATCTCCTGGTCTTGGTGAAGTAACTTTATAAGGAAATTCAGTAATTACATCCCTGTTCCACCTTTGCAGTGGTCGCACATGTTGAGAGGAAGCTCTTTTCTATAAAAGAGAAGAAAATGAAAGGGCTCCATGCTAGAAAAAAAATCAGATATTTTGGAGTGTAAGGCAAAGTTTCAGTAACCATTTAATCTCATTTTAAAGCAACATTATTGTAGGTTTTTGTCTCTATAGTCATAAAATACTTCACATACTTGCTGATTTATCAACCATCAATACAGATAAAGAAAAATATATCAATCTGTTTTACATTCAGCTAGCAGGGGGCTTAGGTCTAAAAGCTGTATGTGGGGGCACAGATATGTCAATCTCTTTCTACTTTCAGTAGAAGTTTTTTTACATGGGCTCTAGGTTAGCAAGATATAGTCTACGGCAGTCCTTCTAGAAAAAGGGTTCGTTTGATTGAGCTACGGTACCCTAGAAAAGCAACTCTTTATATTTTACTGTATGTATATCATTTTCTCTATGTATCCATGTGTGTATGTATACAAATATATTTTTTTCATCAGCATCACACTTGGCCTGACACAAGAATGTTGCTGCTGTCTCTTTCATAACTGCTGTTATGAATGTTCTTGCTATTGTGATCTAAAATAAGAGGCAGCAAGTTTTAGTCACAACAACTAGCCAAGCTTCACAATTACAAGGTAATTCTCCTGAACTTTTGAATTCCAGATTGGATACAGTATTAAGCTTACAAGGAAAAAAAAAAAGACTATGTTCTTGTAGTAAGAACATAGGACTATGTGTAAGAATTTGTACATAAAAGAGAAAAGGAAAACAAATGTCTATTAAAAGCTATTTGTAATAGGTTACTCTAAGACATTTTCTAAGTGTAAGTCAGGGTTGCATTCACCATTTTTATTTTAAGAATACTATAGTCCATACTGATTATTACTGAAAATTAGTATATGAAAAAAATACATCCTTTTTCTCATTTAGGGTAGATTGGCAGGTTTGTGTGGAAATTTTGATAAATACACTTCAAACGACCTGACTACATCAAACAACATGGAGGTGAGAAATGCACAGGTGTTTGGAGACAGCTGGGTGTTAGGACAGGTAAGTCTCATGTCCAGTAAAAATTTGGAATAACAAGTCAATAATTTTAATTTATACATGAATATGGTATTAATATATGAAATACAAGGATTTTCTAAATTCAGGGTTATCATATATATTTGAACTTTTATGTCTGTAGAGTCTTATAGTGAATTTAAATGAAACCATCCAATGTTTTCAGGTAAAAATACATTGATCCCTAATTAAAATAGTTATTATAGCAGTCTGGATTTTGATTTTCTACAAATTTCATAGAATCATAGAATATCCTCAGTTAAAAGAAATCCATGAGAATCACCAAGTCCAACTTTGGACTCCATGCAGAGCCACGCAACATTTAATTTGCTTCCAGTATTTAGGATCAGCCCAATTTTAAAAATAATTGTCATTCTCTGATATTGGAAGTGTCAGGATATTGAAAGTAAACAGTCTCTGCAAGACCCAGTTTTTAATCTGTTCTCTCCTTTACTCAGAGCAGGAAATTGAGCCAATATCTCTCACCTCATGAAAGAATATGATGTCACATCTGCTTTGGAAGAAAACCTTTGAGGTTTATCTCCCTTAATCTTCCCTTTTGGATCTATTCTGCACTTCATACAATATTTAAATTATGTGAGCAAGCAAGGGAAATATGTTGGTAGTTCTGCTGCTCATCTAGAAGGTGGTACATAAAGTGCATAAATACTTTATATAAGGTGTAATGGTATCGACAAATGAGAACAAAAGCAATACCCTCTTGAGTGCTCTGTAGTATTGTAGTAGGTCTGGGTTTGGCCTCAAAGGGACAGAAGGAATTGTACTCTCCCATCACTTGACAAAGAGCTGGATCTGTTGTCTCTGTTACCAGAGTGAGTGTTGACAGGGTATGAGAAAGGGTCCCAGAGACTAGATCTGTTCGTACTTTTCCGTTTAAAAAAATACTTGCAGAAGCAAGTGTAACAGGGATGCATTTCATTTTATTCCATAAAAATCTTGAAGTTCTGATTTTGCTTTCAATCAGTCTTTTCATTTATTTTCAGTTCAGTGACTTTAAAACACTGCAGTGTTTGTGTGCCTTGAAACCTACAATGAACTTCAAGGGCGTTTCAACCTTAGCTTAAGCAACCCAGACTTGCTCTTGGTTTTATGGCCATACATTTTTGTAAAACCTCATATAATTTTGCAGTCCCTGAGACAGCCAGAGCACTGAGGACCTGAATTCAGTGTTGGCCTAGCAGGCAGCCTGTACTCAGCCAGACTTGGCACTGCATCTGCCTTCACAGTAGGTTGTTAGAGCATTTTTCAGAAAGGACCTTTGACCCTTGTAGAGATGTATCCTGGTCATCTTTTCTGCATTATAAACACTGGAAAGGCATAATCAGTAGCTGCAGGCCTAGAACCCAACTCTACTGCTGGCAAATGTGCTGGCACAGGCACGGTGAGAAATAGCATTATTCCCATTTTTTTTTTGCTGCCAGGAGCACATCCCCACACAGCATCATCAGAGTTACCCAATGCTGCCTATGGATCTGTCTGTGCCACCTCCTGGGCTCCTGTGCTGCACCAAGGGAGTATTCTTTCAGTTGAACTCACGTTCTTAGAGCTGAATACCATTTGGTTATGTTTTTCTGTTCATTTGTTTTTCTTTTTGAAGAGAGACTTAAAGAGAGGGAATTATATCTCAGGCTCTTTTGAGTTATCACAATGAACTTTTATTCATTTTATATGGGTTGCTCTCTTCGTACCACTGCTTTATTTGAACTTACAGGGCTACAGCCATCTGTAGTGTGCCTCCATTTAAAGTCAGTGCGAAACCACCAGGGATGGATTTGGACCACGTATTTGTTTGTGATGTTACAGTTGGTTGCTCTGGTAATGATTATAATGTGTCACAAAGAAAACATTTTGTCTTCATGTGCTGAGCAGACAGCAGGAACATTTTAGTACTTCAGAACAAAACACTAAGATTCTGTTATGTGCAAATGTTTTCAATTATAAAAACAAACCAGGGAAAGGAGGAGATAAAGCAAATAGCATGTATACATTATTTTATTTTTCTGAGTATGCAAGTATTGAATTGTATTACATATATAATGTACCTGAGTCCAAGGCAAATACATCTTTTTATAAAACGACTGTGGTGTTTTTGCTTGCTTTTGAGTGCAAGAGCCCAAATGAAACACTAAGACCATGCGAGGTACATCAGAGCAAGTTCCCTTATGCCAAAAAGGAATGTTCTATTTTGTACAGTGATGTTTTCGCACCTTGTCGCAATGTGGTAAGTTTATTAAATAAGCTGGCTTTGCTCTCATGTAGGAAAATATTAAAATTCCAACAATTAGTTTCTTCTTGCAATTCCTCTCTGTCTGAGTGCCATGGAGGATAGTAGGAAGAGCTCTGCAACTATGTGTGTGAGCTTTTGTGCTGAGCTCCATGATTCTTTCATAAACAGAGCCTAGACATTATAGTGGTAACTGGGTATCATTAACTAGTAGACAGGATAATCAGAGTTTGTTCTCTTTCGGTTTCATTTATATCTTTGATTTATATAGATAACTAGATTTTTAAGGTTTTTGTGTATAACATGGATTTTTAAAGTAAACATTCATGTAATGTGTCTTCAGCTTATCTAAAATGTTTTTATTTAGTTGACTGTCCTGAAAAATATAGAAAGAAATATGAGAATGTGAGATTTCAACTTCAGAGCTATTAGTATTTTTAAAAGGTCGACAGCTTATTATTTGCTTTATATCAAAACTCTGCGGTACAATGTCTCTGTTTACCCCTTACCTGGCTGAGTGTGGAACTTGAGTTACAAGACTATCCATAAGATCTATCTAGGCAAGATGGGAACTACAATAAGTTGTGTGGGAATCTCTTATGCCTTTGTAGTCCACTCATTACCAGCACAATATGTGCTGTATCTATCTATGTCTCTTTCTGATTTGAACCTCCCAAATGTATTCAGTTATCAGAGGTGCTTCTTAACATCTGTGCAAGCAAGAACCACTATGTTTCGTTTCACTCCCTTGTTTTCTTTGTGGCTATCAATATGAAATGAGATTAGTAGATGCTGCAGCTGAATCTCCTGACTTTCAGGACTGGAGTTTGTTATCAACATGGTCAGGAATTTGCCTGAAGAGGAGGTTGCAGTAGCTTAACCCAGGAAATTTATTGATGTTGATTTTGGTTACTATGTAAAGAATTTTTTGAGTGTGTGCCTGGGAACACAGTGATGAGTGTATTTTCAAAGTGGAAAGTAATAAATAAAAATGGACTTCTGAGAGTTTTTAAGGAGCTATATTACAAAAACTCTTAAAGAAAGATGTTTTCCATTCCATTCTTTTTCTTACCTATGCTGTGATTAAGATTTTCAGGTATTATTCCAAGAATTTAGCACACTAATATCAAGAAATTCACGTCAGGCACAAAATATGAAATTTAATTAATTGTCAGGTATTTTCATACACACATATCCATCTTGAGACAGCTTGTAAAGCAAACATCTTCCAGGTATTTTTACAACCTATTCAGGAATGTGTGAAAATACTGCTCTTATGAAGGTAAGGTACTGTGACATCCTGTCAAAGATACCTGTCTGACTGCTGGCTGCTCAGGCAGGTGTCAAGGGAAAATAACAACAACAACAACACAATAAAGCAATAAAGTAAGCACAGTTGGACCCTGGGAGGATGGTAGGAATAGAAGGTGCAGTGCTTAGAGCAGTGCTCTTGCAGAATCACTCCTGCTGTGCAGGAGGACGCTTCTGTGCACAGAGATAAACTCCTGCCCTGTGATACATAGCATCAGAATTCAACCCTGGCTGGAAAACCCGATTATCAGGGAGAAAAAATTTTGATTCTCTGGTTGGAAGGGTCTTATGGAGCACAGTGCTCAGCTGAGCACTGAATTCAGCAGGTGAAGAGTAGAAAGAAAAATCTTCTACACAACTCTTGAACTCACCAGGATTTTCAACCTCAAAGCTTGTCACAAGAAGGTGCCACAAATGGAAGAAAGGATGAACTCTGAAGCTATGGTGCTGTTTGGTGATTTCTGCTATGGTGCTATAGCCATTTTCAATGGCTCATGCCCCCAACTCCAGTGGTATCTTTGCTTCCAAAATAAGAAAGAAGACTGAATGTAAAATGGCATCACTATCCAAGCACCAAAGGCAGAAGAAGAATCACCTTATCTCTGTCAACATCCAGCAACTGCCAGCTGAGAAGCTGTCTCAGTGTTTTTGTTGCTGTGACAGTGTTTGTGTAATTTCATGAGTGCCACTGGAATACTCTACCGCTGGGATGGATTGGAGTCTATAAACGAATCCAAACTGAAGAGAAACATTTTTTTAAAGATTCAATGTGTTGAATGAGAAGTTTTTTTGGGAGAAGATCTTGCTTAACATTACTAAAAAATGTATCAGTATCACAGTTATAATTTGGAGGCTTTTAGTGTGAGGGAGTGGCTAACTATTGAAGATTTGAAGGCCAAGTGTATTGTGAAATGTCAGATGTGTTCTCAAGCTTGCTTCCTCTGACCAAAGGCCCCACTGAAATTACTACTCTATGTACTCAATAAATAGAGTTGTAGCTCTGATCTTATCATTCTTCATGCAAAGCTAACAGGATGGCTATAGGTGGCAGCATTTGCCTTATGAAAATGCAGAACCGTCACCGTTGTGCTCTTCAGAATCAATGAAAAACAAGAGTGTGGTCACACTTGTTGAATCATTGATTAAAATTGTCCTTTTGTCTGTAACATAGGTACAAACTGACAATTTTCAGTATACTGCTTGTAAAGGATTGTACCCAAATCTTAGAAAATGCCTTATTTTTGTGTTTAATTCTTCAGTCAGTCCTTCCTTGCACCTCCCTGCTGAAAGTAGTGCAACAGGAATTTGTACAGCTCATATAATCAAGCCACCTGCCCGTTCCCATCTTCTTTTTTTCCAGATTGACGTGACTTCTTTTGTCAAGAACTGTCATACAGATACATGCAACTGCAATCTTGGTGGGGACTGTGAGTGTTTGTGTACCAGTATTGCAGCTTATGCCCACAAGTGCTGCCAGCATGGAGCAGTGATTCACTGGCGATCTCCATCGCTCTGTGGTATGTACCTGGGATGACCTCACACCACAGAACACCCAGAGAAGGGGGTGTATTTGGCCTTTCTCTTCACAGAAGTACAAACATGACAGAAGCAGGTGGTTCATAAATGTCCTTCTTTGCCTTTTTTTTTTTTTTTTCCCAAGTAATTTGTGGATTTGTGTGTTAGCTGCTAAATACCTACTTTTACTGTTTTCCTTACACATATGAAGGGAGTCCAGAATTCTGTGTGCAAAGGGATTCAGTCCATTCTGCTTTTCAGTGAGAGTGAGGAGAGTTCTTGGATACAGAATAATTAGTGCTATCTATCAATTAGGTCTGATGTCTTGGCATGTCTATTTAAATACAGCTGCTTGTTCCTGAATAAAAGCCAGAGGAAATAAAGTCACTGGCTGGAATACATTACAGAACATGGAAGTGAATTTTACATTTTTAGGATGCAGATAAAAATGATCTCTGTTTTACTTTATAGTAACAATGTCCTGTTTCCTTTTCCTTTTAGCTTATGACTGTGAATATTATAATCAAGGTATGTAGTGCTTAATATTACTCTTTCATTCTTCCTAGTATTTATTATTGTTGAATACCCTTAACTCTGTTTTGCTACCACCTAGATATGTGCTAGAAACAAATCTGTACTCCCTGATTCCAACAATGAATCTATTTATAAATAATTTAGTTGCACATCGTTAACTTAAAAAATAATCATTTTCCACATTGTCTGCTCTAGAGTATGGAAGGTATCTTTGACACACTTCCTATCATCTTTCTTTTGTGCTATGCTATTCTGAAATATTTATCTTTCCCCAACATATTTTGTTTCTCTTTTAAAAACAGAAACCCAAGAGATGCCTTTCTTATATCGCTTCATTCAGGCTAAACATGAAACAAATATGCTTTGGTAGTTTCTCTCTTTAAGTGGTTAGAAGGTAGTTTTTGTATTCCTGCTTTGGATATGTGGGTTCACTGTGCTCAGAATGTTTAGCGAATTAAGTTTCCATGGATCTTTCTGCTCTATGTTCAGAGTTGGGGAGTATGGAAATAGCTTTCTTGTAAGTAAAACCATGCATCTGGCATCTCAGAGGAAACATGATGTGATGCACACAGAAAGTAACCCTTCTTTTAGCTTGTGCTGAGAAGAACCTTTTAAAGCTGTAGTAATGTTGGAAGTTATCTCATTTCTGAAATCCCATTCCCTGTGGTAGGATTGCATAGTCACCATTGCTTGGTCTCACTGGACCTTCAGATCAAATTAGAAAGGAGAGATGACGAATGTATCATTCGCCACATGTTCAGTTCTGTTTTAAAATCATTATGTCCCTATACTGAATATTTTTGCAACATAATCTCTCATTTGTAATAAAAGTCCTTTCCTCTGCTTAGTCAGAGGTCATAAAAAATCACTGGAGGTAAGTGTGTATGAAGACATCTTTTACATTCTTGAGTTCCACAGGATGAGTCTGCACAAAAATACTTTTTGCAACTGCAGGTGTTTGCTGGCAGAGTACTACATTATCCATTATAACAAGATAAAATATATGAAAACTAGATATTGCATGTGAGATGTCAAAATATGAAGAATTAATTTGATGATTTGGGAAACCCACTATTACTGTTAATTATTTTGATTTTTTCATGATATATTAATACTCAATTAATAATCAATTAGAACACTCATGTATTTTCTTTTCCTTTTATTGGCTCTTTTAAAAATAAAAACGAGATCAAGGTTATTCAAAACATCTTGTCACATATATCTGTGCTATATGATTTCCAATAATAAAATAATTTCCATTCTCTTCTGCTATGCATATCTAAGAATGTTTACCTTCTGTGCAGCGTCCCATGTATTTCTTGGGCTTTGTCCCTTGTAAATAGAAACAGGCAACCTCACAATAAGGGATTGTGATATTAACTCATTGTACATCTTATAAGGTTATACATGGTTATTAACATCTGCAATTTCACCTCACTAAACTAGTTCACTTTGATGCAAAATTTAAGTCTCTTCTGAAGGAACTGTGTAGATGTACTTCATCTCTAATTATACTGAGTTAAGATTAATCTTAACCAAATAATAAGTAATCTGATACTGTTTGTAGAAAGAAAACATTTGTCACAGGAGAATATGTTATATGTTTTCATTCTAAATGGACTTGCTTTCATTTCATTTTCTTTTGGTTTTCCTGGTTACATCAACATATAAAAGAGATTGCTCTGGTTCAATTAAGATTTTACCTTTGGGAAGTTTCTTTGACTTGATATTCAGTTTTAAGTGGTTGCTTCAACTTTTAATGGCTGAAGGTTAGCGGCTCCTCTGTGTTCAATAATGTTAGTATCTCCTGATGTCTCAATTCATAACATCTCAGATTCATAGAATCTATGATCTATGATTCTATGATTCTACGATTTTCAGTATGTAAAGAATGCTGCAAATTTTGGAATTCATGGAGAAGCTCTTGAAGGATGTTACCTACATTTTGAAATTGGTAGGATGTGGGATTTTCTTCACAGATTTCACAAGTACCACAGTGTTCCTTAAAATGAGAGTGGTATTTAGTTACAATTTAATTCCTGTGGCATCACTTCCTCAATTTGCATACTGTGAAAGTGCTTTGTGGGGAGTAGGATATTAAAAAAAAGGGAAGCTTGGCTAACTGTAATTACAAGAATGACTTTTTGATAGAACTTTTTAAGTAACTTGCACCCTGTCATAAGTATCATGCTGTAGACAGTGCTTTTCTGGTTAGAGTCTGACCCTATGTGCTGCTACTGCAGAAAAGCATTGTCTGCAGCATTATAAAGTAGCAGGATGTAAATACTGCTAGGTACAACAGACTTTCCATAATATTCCTTACAATAAGGAATTTTGTTTTAAAACTAATAAGAAAATCAAGAATGATGAGAACTGACCACTGACTGTCAGCAAAACACTTTCTGGGGTGTAGGATGGCTCCTCCTCTAAATTCTTTTATCTTGTATGATGCCAAACTGTTGACTCTTCATGGAAACTTTCTCTCTTATGGCTCATCGCTGCTTTTGCTGAAGTTACAGGGAAAATATCTGTTAGTACATGGGGGTAAACATCCACTGATTAAGGATGAAGAGACTGTAATTGACTTGTCACTTCTATAAAAGGGGTCACTTTTTGATAAGCATGAGAACTTTCTAAGCATGTGAGCTCCATCATAATTTCAGTATAAAAACAGTATTGATTTTCTGACAATTTTCTTCAGAAAGTGTTTAACTGCTAGTGGAGCCATGGAGCCGAATCTCGTTATTATGAGAAATCCTTCCTTCTTGGAAGTCATACTAGAGAGAGCTGTGCTACGTTATGAAAGTGATTCTTTTTTTTTTTTTTCCTACTAGGATTGAAGGATTAAAAGCTTTTACATAAAATTACAAATCTTGTTTATTACCCACAAGGCAAGACTTCAGAAGTATGCTGCTCTTGATTCTTTTACTAGAGTATAGTGACAAGGAGTGATGCTTTTATATCTGAGTGTATCCCTGTGGGCCTTACCAGCTCAGCAGAAATACTTCAGGGGCTTTTTACAGGATGTCTAGGGCATGATTGGGCCACCAGCATTCTGGCAGCAGTACTGGCTGAAATTGTTGTCACTGTTGTATTGGCATGAACTTTTGGATGACTATGTGCTGAACCAGACTGGAAAATTTAGCTGGTTATTTTTCAGTAGAATCAGTTTACTGCCGAAGCACTTAGGATGTCATAATAAGTGTGGCAGCAGAGGAACAGAAGCAAGTGTTTGGTGGGAGTGGATGAACTAGGCAACTACTGCAGCAAGATTGCTGCCAAAAGTTCAATTACAGTCTTGTAATTTAAAATCTGTTTTTAATCTTTCATTTTTTTCTTTTTCTTTTTAATAGCTATGTAGATCTTAGAATACCTTCATTGTCTTGGGGAATAATACTAAAGTTGCTGTGTTGGTCTTCCAAAGTATAGGAACAAGGACATGTGAAAACCTAAATGCTGTACAAAAGCAGTCCAGATTTCTTTCTTGTACATGTTATTTTGTCAGGATAACTACCCACATTTTGTAATGCTCGCTTTGTATCTGTTGTATTCTGGAAATCAAGCAAGGAGGAAGGGAGTGCCTTAAATATATAGATACAAACCTACTTCAACATAACACCTTGAGGCACTGAGTTGCATTTGAAAATTTATTTGATGCCAGGTAAGATGAATGTGTAAAGCAACATTTTGTCAGCTAAGGCTCAAGTTTTGTATGTTATGCAAGTTGAATTGTTTATTTTTTTTCCATTTGATACTTATTCCCTTAGGTCTTGGTGAAGGACCATATATTTTGGCAAGTTCTGGAGAAAATGATACAATTATAGGAGCTAATGTTTCCAGTAGACGGATATTTCCCCTGCCTAGAAATGTAGCGTATGGAAAAGTATTTTTCAGTTTCATGATAACTCCGGGTCTTTTCAAAGATAAAGATTTATGTAAGTGTTCTCAATGTTTTTGTGAATGTCTACACATATTTTTCAGACTATCTGAATGATTCTTGCTGAATCTTCCAAAACTAAAATTGTATAGATATTTTTAGTTATTGGAATAAGTAAGGATGAAGTGTTCTGTTTTTGAGGAGGAATACTGGTCTTAGGAGAGCAAAACCTTGGAAAATCCAGCTGTCAGCTGTAAAGCTGACTTTTCAAAAAACTGTTTTTAAAATGTTTAAGATGCAAGTGAATAGAATTCTTTCTTTAGAAAAATGTAATTAGGTCACATAACTGGAAACCGGAAATTTTTGCATATTTATCTACCAAGTATCAATTTTGAAACAAGGAATATTTTTGTCTACTGTAAAATAATTTCTCTATCTTTTCTTCTTTTCTGTGACTTTCAGTGCACCATAAAATATAAAAATTAGTACAACCAGATGCTTCTTTTCTACGCACATATTGAGTTTGTGCCATTGAAGTCAATACAAACTTTCTAATTACTTTCTGTAGTAACAGAATTTAATTTGTTGACAAAATTCCAAGCCCTCAAATATCAACACAGAGAGGAACTGTTTTCACAGTGATACTTTAGATCACAGTGGTGCTGGATATGACTGACATCAAAGTGAATTCAAGCATATTTTTACAAAATTTGTGTGATGTTAGTTACTAAAGAAATTTTGTTACGTAATTGTCAGACATTTATCCAAACCATAGGGAAAAGCTGTACCAATTAGAGCAAATCCAAAAACTGAGACTACTTATTATTTATTTTGAAGACTAGTAGTAGGATGAATGTAGCTTTTATCTGCATAGCCCTCTGGTGAACTCTGCCTTAAGTGATCATTTGAAGTTTCCTTTAGACTTTGCATTTCTAAGATTTTTGTGTTATAGAAACTGTTCTTCTTCTTTTCCCTGATAAACATCTATTTTAAGAAGCCACTTAACCAAGACATAGATTGAATCTCACTTTCAGACTGTTTTCTCTGAAAAGCTTACTAGTAATGGTATTCTTTTTCTTTTGTGGAAGCTCTCTCCCTTGTTTCCCTTGAGTCTGCTGAAAGACCAAACTACTTTCTGTATGTACATGCTGATGAAACAGTTGGGTTGGAGCAGTGGCAGGCAAGTGCCTCCTTTCGAAGACGAGCCACCTTCTTCCACCACCAAGGCCTCTGGAGTCCAGGACTCAGTGCCTTTGAGCTACACAGTAAAAAAGGCTTTTTCATCATTCTCACATCATCTGGTGTTAAAGTAGCAAAGTATGATGATTCAGAAGAATTCAAACATATGAGTAGCTTTAGTATTGAAGGTAAATTTTGCACAATCTCCGTGAATTGAGTGTGATTTCTTCTGGTTGTCATTGGAGCATTTCTCTTGCATCAACAATAGCAACTAATATTTTAAATTGCTCTTCTAACTTTGCCTTGAATCCCACATCCAAACATTATAATTTTCTCATTCTTGTGTATGCAAAGATTAATTTATCTTTGGACTATATTCTCATTCTTTTTCACAATGCATGTAGCATGTCACAAAAAAGTGCACGTTCAGGTCTTGTTCTTCAACTATAAGATGTCTTTACTTTTAACAAATGGGGTAACAGTATTACTCCTGAAACAAATGGTACATGTTTCACTGATTTGTTTAAACAAAATATGTTGTGAAAAGTAATATTTTCTATATTTGATGTTTTGATCTTTTACCTTATTTGAATTTGAAGTACTTATTCAAATAACATAAATGAATGAAATCACACCTATTGAAGTTCCTGAGAATTTCTATTTTTAGTTTTCTGTTTTTACATCTTTTTGAAAACACCATGATACATTATAGAAAAGACTATAAATGTATAGTTCATTTACTTACACAGCCAATAAGTAATACCTTTTCCTTCTTTCTCAGAACTCAGTGCATCTGTGCCTTACAGGAAGATGTGTGAATGGAGATATGAATCTTGTGCTAATCCTTGCTTTAAAACATGTAGTGATCCAGAAGGATCAACATGTAAATTCCTTCCTCCGTAAGTCAATTAAACTTGGTATTACTTCTACACTATTTTATGTCTTGTATGTTTTCTAATAATTATTGCAGCTGTGATATCCATTTATTTTACTCATCCAGATTTCAATAGCAACTCTTACAAGTATTGTGAAAACCTCTTACTCTCCATGTTTTGTATTCCTTTTTGTGTGCGATCTTTTGACATAAGTAGGAGCAAGAATAAAAGGAGTTGTATTTAGTCTAGGGGATTAACTTCTGGCAGTGCTAGATAGAAATCTATTAAATGAAATGAAGGCTATTCGCTTCAATGACTCTGATATATTCATGTCCGAAACCGGTATCTCATGCTGCTGTAGCTGAATTAGTCTTTCTGGAGTTTGTATGCCTGAGTCAAAAACCTGGAATAATTTTAAGGGTGAGTGATGCCCTCTTCTGTGAGAGAATGGAATTTTATACTGAGAAGCGTTCCTTGGCATGACTTGAGGGATTTCACAGCACTGATGTTAGCTTGTTATTTAGTCCTAGTAATAAGTATTCATGTTTCCATTGATATCCCCTGGCTTCTGTGAAACCAGTATTCTTATAAAGAAAACAAAAGAAAAAAAATCTTAAAAAAAAGGCAAAATCTGGTGAAGAAGAATTAATAATTTGAATTTCAGATTAGCTACCTATTCATGTACAGTCTGTGATTAGGATTAATACTAATATTAATTAATACTAATATTCATGATTTCCTGTCGTGGTAGTCTTAGATTTTTCCATATTAGCACAGCAGTTTTCACTCATGGGAGGCCTTATTGCTCTCTACAACTACCTGAAAGAAGGTTGTGGTATGATGGGAGTCAGCCTTTTCTCCTGCAATAGGGGATAGGGTTAGGATAAGAGGTAATGGCCTCAAGTTGCACCAGGGGGGGGTTCAGAATGGATATTAGGAAACATTTCTTCTCAGAAAGAGTGGTGAGGCTCTGGGACAGATTACTCAGGAAGTGATGGAGTCTCTGTCCCTGGAGGTGTTTAAAGAAAGTGTAGATGTAGTACTCAGGTACATGGTTTAACTTTAATGATTCTATGATTCTAAATATCTTAATATCAGAAATTAATATATACAGCAGTATTGTAAATGGAGTTTTTGGTCCTCTTGGAAACCTGGCAGCATAGGCACCTGAAATTCCACCTGAGTGGGGAAACTGAGTAATCCAAAGCTGTCATGATCAGCAGTATATGAACAGAATTGATGATCAAAAATTTAGAAAAAAAAACCTGTTGTTGTCTTAGTGTTCTGAAACTGCCTCAGAATTCTGTTTTCATCATTACACTGGAAAGTTCTCAGGAATCTGATGCGAAAGGCATTTGAATATCTTATTTTACCAAACTGAAATAATTTAAAATTGATTTGTATTTCTACTGTAGCTTTAGAATTAACTACACAATATTTTAAAGGGTTGAAGGATGCTTGCCATATTGTCCCAAAAACATGATCCTTGATGAGGTCACACTTAAATGTGTTTACCCAGAAGACTGTAAGTACATGTTATGCTATTGATCTAATCTTATAAATCATTCTACAGATCCTTTGAGATTTTAATAAGATATATTTTGCTTTTATTTTAAATTAATTTTTAAATTAAATGCTTGAACAGTATATCCTTCTTTAGAAGAGCCTTTCTCTGGGACACAGGCTCAATTTCCAGTCATTCAAAATGCATCTTCTACATCCAATTGAAACATAGCTAAAGTTGAATTATTTAATTTCTCTAATAGTTTATTAAGTTCAATATTTGGTATGATGTTATACTCACCACAACTGTGATTTGACTATATAACTACTAATGTGTCATATGCATATGAAAGATCTCAAATGGAAAAAATCTTGCTATGGTGAAAAGTTCAGACTTTTCAGTTGATGAGACACCATTAATAAGTTCAGGACATCTATTCCATAACTTCTGGAGTATGAATTTACCATATTATTTGGTTATTTTGGGGATACTGTATTCTTTTAACACAACAATTACATTTAAATACTCTTTAATTAACTTATAAATTTGAATTAATTGCATTTTTATTTTTGCTAGTATGAAGTTATTTTGTATAACATACGACCTTCCAAAGAGATAGAAGAAGATAAAAAGTCCATAATTTTTTAATTCCAAATATTTTACCATTTTAGATTTAATGACTTTTCCATAGAATTCTCTCGTTGCTTCAAAACTATTCTGCAAATTCAAGGTTGTAAGTAATAATAAAAATATGCTATTGCATTTGCAAACAAAATTAGAAAACTTCTTTAGAGCTGAGTTCCTCAAAACCATCAGGCAACCTGAAACCACTGGTAAACTATCCCTATCTTTTCAGCAAAATTATTAGCTCAAAATATAGCTCTGATTTGTTAATCTTTAAATGGAACTTATGTGAAGATAGATGTTGCTATTCTTCTTTACCAGTAATCTGTAAAAGACCATGAAATGTGCCTTTTCCTTTTAGGCATACCTGTGACACCTATGGAATCAGCAACTGGAACAAAACCTTCATTGTTAATCTCTCACCCAGTTACTACCACAGAGAGATTTCTCAAGACACCTCCTATACACGTAACCTCAGGGACTGAGTCATCTGGTACTGATGTGACATTCAAAATTACCGTGAAGACAAACACAACTTTGCTAGGAAGGAATATGTCAGCACAGTCCGTTACAGACTTGTATTCATTGGAAGATGCCACCTATTCAGCATATTCATTTCCAAGTATAGTGGAAACTTCTGATGTACCTCACAGCACTGCAAGTCCTTCTGTCCTTTCCAAACTAATATCTCCCACAGATTTTCCAGCTGCTTTTCAAGCCTCAGCAGTCACACCGTATACCATCAATTCTAATGCATCTACAACTTTACCCACTCCAATAGCAATTTCAACAACCTTAGTCAGTAGAATTCCTCTTCCAACACATTCTATATTATTAACACCCAATTCTCTAGTTGTAGTTTCATTTCCACTTGAGCTATCAACCCCTCAGTAAGGAGCTCTTTGCTCTACCTCAATACTTCAACTTCCAAACCATCTTTTGTCACTTCTGAGCTGCCAGCAGGAACTGTGATGATTAAGAGGCCTTCAGAACGTCATTCTAAAGAAGAAGCAGCCTTTTCTGAATTGTCTTTGCTTGCTTTAATGGCTGGCAGAGACACAATCACAGATACATATTTCTTCTAGGTTCACAGCTGACAGTACACCTACCTCTCCTGTATCTTCTTTGTCTGTCAGAGCTATGTCTGGTGTTGGTCAGCCTATAGATCATACAAAACCCATTTCAGCATCGACTTCTATTGTTCATCTAATTTCTAAAACAACTAGATTTTCTAGGTTTGAGACAAGTTTTCCTCAATTAATCACAGCTTCATATTCTGAAACGGCTGAACCCCTGTCTAAAACTTCTCTGGTACCACTGAATACAAGTTCTCTTGTTTTTCTCTGAAGGCATTTTTATCTTCAGTAGAAACTTCAGGGAGTGATCTCAAGCAAACTTCTTCATTAATGAAAGGCAGTATTTCTACTGCTTTGCCCATAATGACTGCTTCTTTATCTTGAGTTGACTCTCAAATCCCTATAACCACTTCTTCTAGTCCTCTGTAACACATCAAGTATTTATACCAATGTATTCCCTGATTACCTCCAGGAAACCTCCCAAAACTATGGGAGATGTAATTTTTTCTCTCAAAGTGTATTTAAAGAATACTTCTACTTCTTCAATGTCTTTAATAGTAAATCCTATAATTTCCAATGATAACTTTATAGCAAGCTCAAGCTCAACAGAATATAAATACATAATGCAAATTGATTCCATATCACTGTCATTCAGTTCTAAGAAGCCACGGAAGTCTACTAGCTCTGGTCTTCCTTCCTAGGACTCTAGTACTACCTCTGAATACTATGTTAATAATCACTGCAAAAATTACAGAGGACCTAAACAGTCCACACACAGAATTAAATATTACCCCATTGCACTCACAGCAAGCACTTTCATTCCTAAAGATCCTTCCTTTACAATGCTATCATTGTTTTGAAAAATCTTGTTATTAGTATCACTACTATATTCTGTGACTTCATATACTAAAATTTATTCATTGATTCCCATATTCAGTAGGACATCTTTGTTATCACAAAATATAATTGCTACCCAAGCACCAGTTTTTTCTCTAGATACACAAGCAAGATCAATAAGTACAATTATTGACTTTTTAATAGATTTCTGCAGATTTTTCTTCATTCATTTTAAACACAGACTCTTCTACTAGGCTTTCAGCATCACTGAACACATCATTATACCATCCTCTTCACTAATGCCTGAAACTCTAGAGGCCTCTTTAGAAAGTCAGTCCAATAAAGTCTCTATGTCTTCACCTCCTCCTAAGTCTGCTCATATCTCTGCTATTTCTCTAGGAGAACAGAGTTCTTCAGTAAGCTCTTCAGCAGAAGATGGAACAATATCAGTCACATCAACTGGAATCGTCACTCAATCCACTACACCAGTGATAATGAATGCAACAGTGAATGCTACATCCTTAAAAACACCTTATATTTTTGCAAAAATACCACCTAGCTCTTCAGCCAGTGTATTAGTTGCTTCTGACACTACTGTAGACCCTAGGATTACTGCAAAGACCACTGATGATTTTGTTGCTGATTCCAAGTTTCATATGGCTTCAGCTTCAGTTCCTGCTACTACAGAAACACCTATGCATGAGTCACACAAATCTTTACTTACATTTGCTCCATCTCAAGTTTCACCGAGCAGTAAAGAAGTTCCAAAAACAACAGTCATGAAAACAAGTACTCCAAGTCCATTATCAAAGACAAAAAGTACCTCATTTACAACTTCAGAATTTAAATATGTAACCTCATTTGAAAGAACTGTAGGTATTTTAGAAAGCAGCCAGACTTCGTATGTACATAGAAATGTAACCAAAGCAAAGTCAACCACAACTGAGAAATCTTTCCTGCCTTATTTGACGGTGTCTGCAAGTCGGAGTTCACCTTTTTCAAGTGTAAGGATAACCTCAGCAAAAAATCTCTCTGAAGTCCTTGATGTCAAGACATCAGACTGGTCCAAAATCCTAACACAGACTACCATCAAACCTTATTTCAATTTAACAGAACACACAGAGCTCCAGGATAGAACTGTAATTGATTTATCTCATTCTAGTGGTGAAATGGCTCTGTCTTCTCCTTCCCCTGTTGAATCACAAACTTCTCTGGCAAGCACAGATACAACGACAACTATAGCTGACAAAACTTTGTTTGGCACAGTGATGCATACACTGACTCCTACATCTTCTGAATGTGTGGTATGATCACTTTTACTTGCCCTACAGTGTTAATATATGTATGTATAATGCATAAAATATATTCCTTTTCAGTCTGATTTATCATATCATGCATATTATACCAGAGATTTTAAGTATCTCCCATTTTGATTTTCCGGTTTAATAAAATGAATTATTCTTGGAGGCCTTTTGTAGCCCTGCTCTTATATTGTATATTGCACTGATCTGTTCTGTAACTTAGACACATAGCTCTGGAAAATAATTGGTTTTAAAGCTATGTGCTGATTCTAGGCAGTAGAATATATTTCTCAGATACAGAAGAAGCCAGAAACCACAGGATGTTGGGGTTTCTGCATTGTATTTCCTTTCTTTTTTTCCACTTATTTCTTTGTGATTGGGTTTAAAATGATGGGAATGCATGCTTCTGTATTACTTAAAATGCTTTGGGCTATTACTAAAAATAACTCAGACCCACAATGCCAAATGCTTTATGTAGAGTAATCCATTATTGCTAGACAGAACAGAAAGGTTGTGTATGAACTGATGCGCATTCTTGTCATCTGAAACAACCGAAAATAAGCAGTCATTTCCAAAATAACAGATTAAAACATCCACAGTGGCAAGATAATTAAGTCTGTACACTATATGCACTCTAAATCTAAATAGCAGGACATTTCTGCCCCACAAAAACCTTCTTGGAATGTCAACATTAATTTTTAACTTCACTTTAATTTTGACTTATCTTCAGATTGCTATTTATTTTATGCAGTTTATTTTAAAGCCGAAGTTTTGTATGTATGTATTCAATTTCTCAAAGAAAGTGCTACTTTTTTTTCTTAGTGTTTTGGTTATTTAGGGATCTTTTAGTTTTTAATAGTTGGAGTGCAAAGCACTGATTTAACAATCTGCCATTATTTTAAACTTGGACCAGGTTAACTTGGAGAGATCTAGAGACTATGGTCAGCTTGTTTTATGTGCCTTATGGAACATGAATTGAAGAGCATATATTGGTGTGTACTTTATCTAAAGTTGCATGATAAGGAGTATTTTAGTCCAGCTACCAGACCCAATGACAAGTACATATGAGGGATCACACAGGTGTTTTGATTCTGTCTCAGAGAAGGGCAAGAACTAGTGGTAAATTGTTGATACTTATGTAAGTACAGTGAGTATAAAGATGATTCTTGTTGTTTTTTCCATATACAAAAGCCAAGATACCTTGAACCTGTTGACAAATGTAGCCAATATGTATGTGTTCATACGGGCTGGATGTTATACAACCTTTCAAAGAACTGCCTTAAGGATGTGCAGAAGCCAGACTGTGGTTTTCGAGGAATGCCAGTTCAAGTTAATACTGATAGTTGTTGCCCAGAATGGCAGTGTCCTTGTAAGTAACTTCTTTGATTTATAAATACTTACAACATGGATCCTTAATACGTAAATTTTAGGTGATAATCTAAGAGACTATTACGGTGGAAAGATGAGGTTAAATACAGAAATTAATTTAAAGGAGCTGATTTGGGTGTCATCAGCAAAACGCAATGAAATATAGTAAATGCTTTGGTATCTTTATAATAATATTCAAAAGTTAGAAGAGTTTGTTTTAAATAAAAAGCATTGAAATTAGAACTGCAATACGAATGTCAACATTTTCAACTGAAACTCTTCAAAATATTTATCATTAGAAAACATTTGGATGTCAGCCTTTTGGGGAAGAATATAAAGCCGTTTATGAAAGGACCTCCAGATTTCACTTAACTCTAAAAGGAGTTATTACTGACATTTAGAAACTGTAGGGATTGAGAGCATAGTTTCTGCCAAGAGTTCCGGGAATTCAAAGAGAAGTCTTATCAAAAACTTTTCAGCATTTCTGAAAACTATATTTTATTTTTTAATATTCATCTTGACATAGAATGAGTACATCTCTTGCTAGAGGCATGTCAAATATTTGTCTACATTTAATTTAATTACATTGCCATTAAATTAATTAATATATTATTATCTAATCGCGCAACGTAGAAATTAATTATCCTCACCTGTGAAACAGTAACATGAGTTAATTTTTCACCAATTTAAACTTTCCCAGGGAACATAACACTCGGTTAAGCTATTTTCTGCAGCATGGAAAATAAGGTGCTTCTCCTTGTGGCTCAGTATGCTGTCTTCAGAACAATGCTATCTAGATATATGTATAAAAATACCATATATGAAAGCACTTCATATGAAAGTATTTGTCAAACTGAAAGTTTTTAGTAATGCCTAATATTATGTTTTGAGTAACCACATTAAATGACAGTTCTTTTTTAGGTCAATGTTCTGTTCTGTCTGAACTGAGTGTTATTACATTTGATGGAAACAACATAGCCCTCTGTAACATGGCTTCCTACATTTTAGTCAAGCTACCAGGAGAAATTATTGTTGCTCATATTGAAAAATGTCCTGCTAATCAGGTAAGAAACTTGCATTTCCTCAGTAATTGTAGTAGCGTCTGGAATTACTGTGTTAAGTGTATAACAGTTGGAAAAAATTTATCACTAAAAACTTTCAGATAAAAGCAGTACTCATTGAAAAATGGCAAGTTCTAAGAGGACTTGCTTCATCATGCTGTCTAAATAAAATAATATTATCTTAGTTTAGATAATAATTGTTTTATTATTAAAGGGAAACACAAAGATAGGTTCCTATTAAATACAATTACTGAATCCATCTGCCTTCTTCCAGGCTCTCCACTCACAGATCTTAAGGCCCTGAATTTGTACCTTGTAGTATTACCAAAATGCTGAAAAATTCGAATAGTTGCAAAATTTTTTTTGCAGTTATCTTAGGAAAGTGTTATGATTTTTGGATTAGCGTGATGAGTTGTTTGCCACTGTCTACCTCTTCGTGTTGCCTGAAGAGGAGGTCTAGGCACTTTGTATTTAGACTGGCATTACACATCAGGACAGCCTCATCCCTAGCATCTGTACAAACCTTTCCTTTGGATTATGCATCATTTTGATTTATGCAGAACTTGAACACCATGTCTTTGGTTTGTGGGTAAAGAGGTTCCTCATCAGGAACACCATCAGACTTCTTTCCTTTCCTTTCCATCCCTCTTGGTCTCATAACTACTCCCACTAGATCAGTGTATTGCCTTTTCTATATTATTTGCCACATGAACATGTTTAACAAGTAAATCAAGTTTCTAGAAATAGTTCATTAAAAGATGCATTATGTGTATTATTATTATTATTTATAAGAAAAAGATTGAGTTTAGCTAGATTTATATTGGTACAATTAGGAAACTGGTTGTAGAAAAATGTTTAAACACGAACAGTCAATTTGTTTTTGCCAAATAAGAATTCTGAAAGTTATTGCATTTCTAATCTACTTTTCAATGTTTTCCAGAGTGCAAATTCAATAAGAAAAATAGTAAGTGTTTTTTTTTTTTTTTTCCTTTTACTAATTGTAAATTGCTTTTATTACACCTATGGAAATAATTCCCTTCAACCTCAGAAATTGTAAAAAACTTGTTCATCACTTTTTTTTTCAAGGTTCCTCCTGCAAGCACTTCGGGGCTTTGTTTTAAGAAGTTAAATGTAACAACACATACATCTGAACTACTTATTAATCGTTTAGCAAGAAAAGTAAGTATATGGCGCCAATATAGAGCATATGTACACTGAAGAGCTAACAGTAGTGCTATTCTGTTGTAGAATGCAGTAGGTCAGATCTATAGTGGTAGGATCCCTTCTGCAGTTCACATTCTGAGTGATTCATGATATGCTAGAAGAAAGAAAATAATGTTTCTGATACTAAGATTTATTGCCTGTCACTAGTATGACATTTCTAAGTGTTTCAAGATTTTCAAGACTTTTAAGAAGCTACAATAGCATTCATACTTGATCATATATTTCCAGATAACATCAAACAGAACAGAAGTTTTTCAAGATGTGATAAGTATTTAAGCTGTCATTTATGCTGGGCAATAGCAGATTAGAATAGGAAACCTTGAATAATTGGGATTAGATTCTTTTTTTTTTTTCATTTTAAGCAAATTA
>VXAB01002501.1:497640-547857 GCA_013399175.1 Odontophorus gujanensis | reverse complement strand
AAACTTTGAATAATTGGGATTAGTTTTTTTTTTTTTTTTTCATTTTAAGCAAATTATATGGGATAAGTATGAGATACTGCTTAATAAGAAAAGATTTTCCTATCATTATTTTTTTGACATGACTATTTCATCTGCAGTTACAATGTCACTGACAAGAGGCACTGTGATTTAGGGACAGCACAACATAATGCAGAGGCTGTAAAAATCTCTTTTGCTATTTAGTGTAAAGACATATAAAATACACCTTTGCAACCTGTTTTTATCCCTAAAGACTATATTTGGTTTGTTTTAGGTGTTAGTGAATTCTGTCATTCCATCCTTACCTTTCTCAAAGGAAGGACTGAGTATTCAGGATACTGGTGCAATGTATGTCATTAATACCCCAGCTGGTATTAGCATCAAGTGGGCTCACATTACAGGCATCATAAACATACAGTATGGATTGCACTCTAACACATCAATGAAGACAGAAGGACTTTGTGGTGAGACTGTGGTGGCAATTAATTATTTTCATATTTAACATTTACACCTCCTTTTTGTGTCTATGTTCTGTTGTCCCTATAGCTCTCATTGTGACTTCCATTAATTACCCTAGAATCGTATTTGAGTTGGGCTTTTGAAATTTTGTTAATTAACAATAGTAAAACAATAATTCTGCATGAAAACAATGCTTCGTAACAAAGTAGTTTTCAGAGTAAGTACTGGTCAATACATTGTATTTAATTAACTTAAAACTCTACTCATCTCTGCCTTTTTTTAAGAGTATCATTGAAATAAAGGAAAGGGCAGCATTTTCTATAGAGAAAAACTACTGAAGAAGTTCAAGTAGTGAGATGATAAATAGGAGAAAGAGATAACTAGGATGCTGGCAGAGACAGCAAATGCTATGCAAATACTGCAGTGGACATACAGCTGCTCAGACTTATAAATTGAGATGCTAAATCTCACACATGAACATCACACAGTGTTATTCTTAGCTGATCAAATGCACTTTTCTTTTTCAAAGGAAATAATATGCCATATTTTCTTGATTCCTTTTTTTTCTTTTTTTTGTGTTGAACATGATGCTCTCTCTGCAGGTGTGTGTAATGGAGATCCTACCGATGACCTGAAAATGCAAAACAGAACCATAATTACAAATATGGAGGAAATTGAAGTGTTCATTAAGAGCTGGGAAGTTGAGAAATCCCTTGATGTAACAAGTAGGAGGCCAGTAAGAAACTGTACTGAAGATAACTGCACATACTGCATGGAACTATTAAACAGAAGTGTTTTCATCCGTTGTCACAATAAAGTGAGTACGAAGAAATTCCAGGTACAAATTAAATAGAAGTTGTGTAATTAAGAAAAGAGTGAGAGATGCATATTTTTTTGTTATGCTTATTTTCATGAGTTCACAACAGGATGGATGGCTTTCATAAATATTTTTGTCATGCTGTCCATTGTAAATTATCACAGAATCACTTAATCACAGATGTTGGAAGGAACCTCAAGAGATCATTGAGTTCAACCCCCTTGCTAAAACAGGTACTCTAAAATAGGTCACACAGGTAGCTGTCCACATGGGTCATGAATATCTGCATAGAAAGAGACCTCACAGCCTCTCTGGGAAGCCTGTTCCAGTGTTCTCTGTCAACCTTACTGTTATGTTCTTCTGCATGTTTCTACGAAACTTCCTATGTTCAAGTTTTAGGCCACTGCTCCTTGTCGAATCACTACATACCACTGAGAAGAGCCTGACCTCATCCATTTGCCTCCCACTTCCCTGTAGATGTTCATAAACATTAAGCAGATCCCCTCTCGGTTTTCTTTTCCCCAAGCTGAGCAGACCCAGGTTACTCAGCCCTTCCTTATATGGGAGATAGATGCTCCAGGCCCTTTATCATCTTTGTGGTCCTCATCTGGATTCCTTCTAGGAGATCCCTGTCTTTTTGAACTGGGGAGCACAGAACTGTACACAGTATTCTAATTGTGGCCTCAAGATAATAGTTATTCAGTTTTTGCTATGTGAAATGAAACAGACATTTATATAGACCTATGTGCTATTATGGTATTTCTTAAATCACCGAGTAGGCAGAGAGATAATGACAACAGGTCATTATCTCAACACAGATGGATTCCTAAAGTGATATTTTTAAGAAAAGCTTGACAACAATCACTAGAAATGAAAGCCTCACACTTTTTCTGTATACAACAGCAACTCATGCAGTCTGAGGCTGATTAGACTAATTACATTTCCACTTTTGATGTAGTCACTATTATGTTGACAGTTTTGTAGCTATCCTTACAGAAATCATAATCATTTATTTTTGGAAACTGTGCTTTCAAATGGGGATGTAGCTCTTGCATGCAGACACCCAATAGAGGTATCCAGTGCAGCACGCATCCTGCCAGCAATGTGAAATGAGAAATCCCGTCTCTCTCAGGACTTACTGACTTTTCCACTTTTCCCACTTAATTCAGAATAAAAAGGACTAATTACTCAAATGACCCTTTCTTTCCTAGAGATGGACATTTCTGAATTTCCTATTCATTTCTAGCTGTTCAATTTTTCCAACCTGGTTTTGCTTTGCATTACTCTTTCTGGTTTTCATCCCAGTCGAATGCTACTGCAGGTAATGCAGGCAAATGAACCCCTTCCTTCAGACTCCCAAACTCGCTCTTCATTTTTCCCAGTTAGAAATAATGTAGAGAATTCTTCCTAAATAAATGGTTTGAAGAGATTCTAGAGCTATCTGCTGCAGAATTAAAATGGAAGGGAATGATGGAGGGGAAAAACAGTGGTAAGCAGTTTGGAATCAAGAAGTAGAATAGCACCACTGGCTAGCAGTATGCTTTTCATAATTGTTTGAATGTATCTAATTATGAAATAGTTTAATCTGAATAGTCAGAAATCATACTTCATTTATGTTTCCAGGAGAACTCTCACAGCCTCAGGTACAATGAAATTACATATTTTCCTGCTCTATAACAAAATCTGACATAACATAGAAATTGCCAAGCGCTTGGTTCATCCATTAAGAAGTTGGTTTTCCTTCATACGTACTATAAATTCTGGCAGATTAAGTTCTGCAGAATAAATGTTATGAAAAAATATATATATTCTTTACTTTAGAAATTTTGATTTTATTTACCAGTAGCTGTGTTATTTCTTGTAATTAATGATAAATTTTAATTACAGAAAGCTCTTCTACTTGTTAATTCTCAGCTACGATGTGTTCCTAGGTTTCACCACAGGAATTTTGTGAGAAGATGTGGATCAACAGTACTTATTTTTGGAATTATGAATGTGATGCACTTTCTGCATATGTAGCTTTATGCAACAAGCACAATATCTGCATTAAATGGAGGACACCTGATTACTGTTGTAAGCAGACAGCAATGTTCCATATCCCAAACTGACTTTATACTGCTGCAGTGTTTAGCAGTGATTTAAAATAATACATTTCTTTTTAGTGTTGTTATAAGTACTGTCTCATTTTATCACAGCATTAGTAAGGCATGGTACAAGTTCCTGAAATTAATCACTAGTTAGTATAATGAATTTTAATCTTGATATAAGGAGTAGCTTAACTAAAGTACCACTAAATATATAAATATATGCTTTCTGTGATACACTTTCTTGTTCCTGCTACTTGTTTATCCAATGAAATTCTGAAAGAATCAATACTCAGTTTCCTTCTTCTATGACTTGCAGCACTGAGTTGTCCTGAGGGCAAGGAGTACCAGCCTTGTGTGCAACCCTGTGAAGCCAAGACATGCTTGAATAAGTGGTTGTATGAAGATTCTCCATGTTCTTATTTAAGGGAAGACTGTGTGTGTAAAAGTGGCACTGTTCTACATAGAACAGACTCTGACCTTTGTATTCCAGAAGAAAAATGTAGTAAGTGTACTAGAACAGAGGGAGTTTGCAAGTATCTGCTAACATTAACTACAGATCATTGTAAGAAATGTTTAAGTTCTATGTCAGATGTCAGAAGATGTGAATCCAGCATGGTTCTGTTCTACAGAGCCTAGCTATAGCTTGAGTCTATACTTTTACCTGATGTCATTCTGCAGGAGAAAAATAATGGTCATTCTCCGTAGATCCCAGACTTTATTTCCTAGAATGTTCAGGAAGGAGTAGCAGGGACAGCTACTCCTGCATTTGTTGACTATTTTCACCCATAAAAAAGCATTTGTTTAATATCATCATCTTTCCTTGGGTTCATCATAATGCTCTGAAGAGCTCTTATTTTGAGCAGTAAGGTCATCTAGATAACAAACAAGTTTGTTGTTGCTTGCAGACTTACTCTCCACTTGTAAAAGGGGTGTAACATTTTTCTCTCAGCATGTACAGATAACAGAGGACACCCCCGCTCTGCTGGGGAGATCTGGAATGGGTCCACGAGAGGCTGTTGCATATACAGCTGCTTAGAAAATGGAAGCATTGTTGCTGTAGAACCTGAATGCAATGAGGATCCACCACTGACTTGTGAGAGAGAAGGAGAAGTTATCGTCCATGTCATGGAAGAAGGGGATTGCTGTACAAAAAAAGTTTGTGGTATGCCACACATATTTTCAGTTACAGAAGTGTAATTAAATGCTTGGTACTTGTCAGCAGAGGTTTAATTTTGACAGGATTCAAGGTGACATTTCTGATATGTGTGATATTTATTCTGATTATGTGATATTTAGGTAACTGTAGCTGACTGGGTCGACACTATCACTTCTAAGAACTAACTCAGTGAACTCAAAATTTAGTTATTCAAAGTCTACTAATGAAACAAGATTTCTGTTCAAAGTGAATTTTTAAGCTCTTATAAGGATTTAAAAAGAAATTGAGAAATACTCAGTGATAGAAGTAGCTAAGTAGTTAGGGCGGTTACCAGAGCTTGTTGCATTCTTATGAGTGCTGCCTTGATGTTAAGTGAAGTGCCCTCTGACTTTCCATTCTTCTGTATCCCAGAAAGCAATACTCTGTTAAGACATCTCTGTTAGGTGGCTACTAATATTCTATTTAGCTATAGTTCTTAGCAAAAGGAATATGCTTATTGCTGCTAAAATGTTAAGCAGAAGACATTTATTTCTTTAAAACATCTTCAGGGAAAAAGAGAACAAATGGTCCAGCTGATCTGGTATTCTTGCTCCTCAGCTACCCACATCTGCCACTGTGTTGGTAATTTGTTCAGGAAACATTTTCATATGTAGTAAGCAGGGCAAGTAAATACCTGCTTTGGCAGAGAATTAACTGTGGTTGCACAGTGCCACATGAGTGGAGCTGTACCAGCCCTGGGTTGAACTGGGAGGTCTACATGGTGATGTGCTGTATTCTGACTTGGTTACTGTTCCTTTCAGATAAATGAAAACTGTTTTTTGTTCCACAGAATGTAACGTGTCATTGTGTGATGCTATTATTCCAACATGCAAAAACAGTGAAAAATTGGTTATAGGCTACAACCCCCTGTCCTGCTGTCCACAGTACCGATGTGGTAAGGGAAACACGAAAAAACAGTTCATTCAACACTTTCCAGTCTTGAAATATCTCCTGTAAGAAACTTCATTTTAGAAGTTCCAATTTTCAGCAGAATGAGACACTAAATAACACCAAGAAATGATATACCTTTTCCAAATTCTTCAATACTTTTTTATTTGTGTTTTGTGTCACTTCTGGTTTACAGTCTGTTTATTTCCTTTCTTGGAGAGGGGGGGAGAAGAATACGTTTTATTCTTTTAGCATTGTATCTGTGACTCTTTAAAATACTATTTCATCTCTTACAGAGTGTGATCCTTCAGTTTGTTTCAATTCTTCTCAGCTGGACTGCAGAGAAGACCAATTTATTGTTGAAGCAAAACTGGAAGATCCCTGCTGTTTCTCTTATCTCTGTGGTAGGTAACTGAGGAATAGTTAAGCGTAGTCTGTATTTTTAAATATAGTATATTAAGCCTGGAATTCCTTGTGATGCCAGTGGGAGTTTACAAAATCTGGGCTGTCTGGAGTTCATATTTCCAGCATCATTTTTAACATGATATTTGCACTGAAAAATAATGTTGTTTACAGTTGAATTATACAATCTATGCAGTCAGTGATATATAATGGATTACAGCTGAGTCTTGGTGGTTCTTTTACACTAAACTGACTATTAATCTAGGTTCTAACACGTAAGAGCATGCACTACAATTATATTTCTAGTTTTGAATGTCAGCCCATAAAAGCTCGGTTATCCATATAAGCACAACCTGTAATATTAAAGAAAACTTGCGTGTGCTAACTTTCTAAAATTTGTAATTAACTGTTTATTTTTAATTTAGTTTGTGAATCCTGTATCGAGCCTGTTCCCTTGTGTAACGAAGGGGAAATTCTCACTGTAGACCTTCATACCATACATTACTGTTGTCCTCATTACTATTGTGGTGAGTTAACTATTATTAATGCAGTCTGTTACAAAATTTAGTAAAAATGACAGGAAGTGTGTGTGCACTCTTTGGTGCAGCATTTGGGGTGGACTTTGTCTAGAGACTAAATACTCTTAGGGTGTCTACTTTTGAAGTGGGTTTAAAGTTATTGGTACATTCAATGGTAGTCTAGTCACCACAGTCAGTAGAGTCTGGAGAGCTTATGTAGCTCACCAAACAATACATAGCTACTTTCATGAAGATCTAGATACTGATATATTAATCTGGGACTGAATCCCATCTTTAGGGTATAAATATACAACTGTTCGTAAGCATCCACTTGCTAAAAATATCTGTAATAGAATATGCAGCTTCTATGTTATACATCTGTTGTACTATTCATTAGTGTTTGGGTACTTTCTTCATACTGCTGATTTTCAGGTGAAGGACTAGGCCATGGGTTTTAAATACTACTGGTCTGATTAGTATTCAAACAGTAAGCAGACCAAGTAAAATATTTTCAGTAGCCATTTTGCTAGCCTTATAAAACTCAGAGACTGTACTATGTGTTCTTAAGTAATGTCAACAAGTGTAACTGCTTAATTTAGATCAATGGGGTGTTCCTGAATTAACTCTTGTCCTAGTACAGTCTCTGGGTTATTTCAGTTTATTATGGAGTCTTCCATTTTGTTTGGAGCTTGCTGATTTTACTCCAGGTGGTTTCACATTTTGGTCCTTTCCTTTTCTAGTACTTCCACACAGGTGAAAGTCTGCAAAGGCTTTTGCCACTGTTTTTCCCTATTTCCCTCACTAGAAAGGTAGGTCTTAGTAGTAGACTTCTTTTAGAGTCCTAGTAAACCTCTTCAATGATTCAGGCATATGCTCTGTTATTAAAGTTATTCTAGGGGAAAAGCTGTTCCCCATTACATTATAGAAATTTAGTTAGAGTAGTTTTATTCTCTAAGCTTTGCAGAAAAGCTTAGAGAAAAAAATAATAATTCTGTTTTTCTAAAAGGTGTGATTTTAGTTGTCTTTGGTGCTTGTTATTAGCTTGAGTCACTCTGAAGGAGAAGTATTAAATGTTAGCTCTGTAATGGTTTCTCTAATTTAAAAATTGTCTAAGACATCTAGAGGCATTTTTGAAAATCTTTGATAATTTTTCAGTTCCAAATATGACCGAGACACTTAAGACACACATGAAAAAATGGATCAAAAAATGTCTTTATTTTTGCAATGGTTTATAAAAAGAAAGCTGGAAAGTTCAAATGAAATTTGAGTAAATTCTGTTATCTGTCTTTCCTCCACATTTAGTTTGTGATGAAAATTTTTGTCCTGAGCCTCCTATGAATTGCACAGACGACATGACACTTGTGAAGGAAAAAATACCTGGGCAGTGTTGTCCAGAATGGCACTGTGGTAATTACTTCTTCTTTAGTCACTGCTGTTAACAAAAGCTAGCAATTAGCTAATTGACTAACTTGCTTTTCTTGTTCTCTTCTCAGAATGTAGTTGTAAAAATGCTACCATGATGACTTGCAAATTGGTAAGAACTGACCTTTAAATGTACTTTTAATAGTGGTCTGTGTTCTTACTTCTCCCTTTCCATCCTTTCTTAAATTAGGTGTAACAGGACCCACCAGCCCCCAGCTCAGGAATGGAATTCCAGGTTTCTGCACAGTACTGTTAGATGGTCCATGAGGAAATTTCACTCCGTGTGTTTTAGGATGACAAAAAAAGAAAAGTAACTGTAATGCTATCAGTTGACTCAAAATGATATGCTGGAATTTTCCCCACTTAAACAATTTGTAATTGTTTTTAATAATTAATGAGGGGTTAGCTTTTTGATCAAATATGTAGACTGGACAAGTATTTTATTTGTTAATCTTTCATACTTCTAATTAGAATGATTTAACATTATTGAATATAGCCAGTATGAGAAGTCATAAATACTTTGTAGACTATCTCACAACAGGGAGTGTGATCTAGAAAAAAACTATGATTCAATGTTTAAACTCCTACTATTACTGTTGTGATAGGAACAGTTTCCCTCTCAAATGCTTGTAGCTTATACTTCTCTTTATGTGAAGATTGCATAGCATAACATGTATACAGGAGCTACGAATTTCAACAGTTTTTACCTATCTTTTGTAAGAAACTTAAAAGCAGGCATCCCTTTGCTGATATGCTCATTATTGAAATAAATTTGCATCTCATGTTTTGCTGTTCTGCTGGTTAAACAGAGCAAATGATGTCCTCTGCTCTTGTGTGATGAGATAAATACATTAAGCTACTTTTTCTTGAGGTCACTGCAATTTTCTGTTTTACAGAAAAAGAGGTAGAAGTGATAAAAGCCATAATTTAATTTTTTTTGAGAAAATCTCTCTTCTTATCTTTACATTTAATTGTGTATATCTTTTCAAACTTTTTTTTATCTTTCTATACTCAGGGAGAAGTTCAAAAAATAGATAGTAGTATTTCCAGTGCTTGTGGATGCACTCACTACATTTGTGGTAACTTTTTATTATTCATATCTGCTTGGTTTTAGATTAAACTAAAAAAGGCATTCAAAGAAAGACAAAATAATAGACATTATCACCTCAAATGTAAACATTCTATGTAGATAAATAATTATGCTCTCATTTCTGTATATTATGCTTTCTCTACTAACTCATCAATTTGTGGCTATTCATGTGAGGGATAGGAGGGTAAAAACAGTGTCCATGTTATCAGTCAATTAATCTGTCTATTTATCTATCTATGTATCCATCCATACATTCATGTTCACTATTGATCTCAATAAGCCAGAATGAGTGTATGTGCCCAGTTTTAAAATTACACCTTTGTTCCTTTCCATAACTCAGCCACCTTGAGGAGATTGCGAGAGGCATCCCACAATCCCATCTGTAGCCCTGGATAAACTGCCTCTAGGAGCAAAGCACAGATTTACACTGTGGCTTGTACATATTAATGTCTCACAATTAATTGTAGGAGTACTATATTTATTGATAGAAATTTTATAGTTTTTGATGTGCAGAACAACTCATGAATTACTCATGTAATGTAAGTACTCCAATCTTAAATATCATAACTCTGTTAAAAATAAGAACAACTTTTGTTTTTTTTAACTTGCATAGAAGGAATGTTATTGATCATAGGCAGTTATGCATTTTTTGTCATTTTCTTGAGCTGAATTACCTCATTCTTCTCTTCCTGTTTGGTAATTTACTCCACACACTGATCAAATCTAAAACTTGTAAGATTTTTGTAGCATGTAAGTCTTTGCCATACTTTGGTCCTCACAGCATTTCTGTTAATTTACTTGATGATTTTTTTTTTCTCTCATAATATTTTTTCCTTTTGATGTTAGAGAAGGATGATGTGTGCATCTTCCAAGAGGTAACAGTACTGAATCCTGGACAATCGGTGATTCAGTACTTGGATGGAGACCTTTGTTACACTGTGCAGTGTTTACAAGAGAAAGATGAGAACACAGGATACAATGCTATGCATTTTACAACAGTAAACTGTTCCCAGAAATGTGAAGCAGTAAGTATTCTTAAAACAGAGGAATTAATTATGCAGTTTATGAGAAAACTTTGAAATTAAAATAAAAATCATGAGACACATCTTTGCTAGTGCAGTTTGCTCAGCAAGAACTTAAAACTTAACAGCTTCTTTTAAGTAATTTTTAATAGTGTACATAAATATATCCATCTGTGCATATATCATTGTTCATTTAGGTATTTTTATTTTCAGAATTCAATTGCTTTTCATATACTATGTTTTTATTTTTTTTTAAATCAACTTGGTTTTTTTTCCTTTTTTTTTTTTTTTTTTCAGCATCAGTTGTATATTCCTTCTTCCAGTCACCATAGTTGCTGTGGTACCTGTCAAAATGTGTCCTGTGCTTTTCTTACTGAGAATGGCACACAAATTGTGTATGAGGTAAGAATAATGATATGATAAACGCATGAGTCTGACAATCACTTCCTAGTTAAATCATGATGTGAGTCTTGCCTCTAACTTCCTTAGTGTTGCTTGTGCACCTTGCAACTGTCTGTGGTAAATTATGTAATAGGGAAAAGGTATATTTATTTTTAGACTTGCCATGATGATGAATGTTCCATTTTATTGGTTGTAATTATCTTACATGAAGATAGGTGAATGTAAGTATTTACTGGCTGGATAAGTGAAAAACAGAGATCTAATTGTAGCTCTAAGTCATATGCTGTGAGTTAGATGACCTGGGAATACTTTTGTGCTTCTGGATTCACAGAAGGATTCCTGTGTCCCACTCTTTCCAGGGCCTCTCGTCTCCCCATTATGATTCCTACATTAAGCAAGTGTTCAAACTGGATCACCAGGATTCAGGATACTGATGGTGCACTCCAGCAACCACATACAAAAAAATTTAGGTGTTGCCATACCTTGCATCATCCTTCCCATTAATTTTAGAGCTTTAAGGGCAAAAAAACCCCATAAGCTCTTCTTTCTGATGCAGACCTGCTCTAGTACACTTACTACCTCCAGGTAGGAGCAGGCACTGCAGTTACAGGACGGCCTTCCCTCTACTGGTGTGGACAGGTTTTGACAAGTTTCACACTCCAGTGTGTGCCTGCAGCATACAGGCATAACTTTTGCAGACATTTGAGTTGAGATACAGCTGAACTGTGTTGTCTTTGCTGACAGTGGTTTTGTATTATGCATTCAGGAAGGCAGCACCTGGAGCTCCAACTGCACAAGCTACACATGTGCAAAGACTGTGGTGGGGGCTATGATAGTGGTCTCCAGTGTGGTCTGCCCCCCTTTCAATGACACTGAGTGCACAAAGGTTTGTACTTTGGCTGAGGTGAGTAACAGTAACTCATCTGTCAGTATGGACACACTTGAAAATGAGCACATACTTCACGTGTTTCCTTTACACTTAAAGTGGTAAGTAAGAAGATGGAAGCAATCAATCACGATGTAGTGCTTCAGAATATATTAAGATGTAGTATATATACTAAATTGAATGAAGCAGTTCAGAAATTTTATAAATGTGGGCCACCTTAAAAATTCCTTAAGTGCAAGGATTAGAAGGCTGACTGCATATATTTACTTAATTATCCCTTAAGTTAAATGTTGTATGACATTAAAAAAAGTCTATCATACTTGAAAAGGTATCTACCTATACCATATATCTAAAAATGCAAATTTGCCATGCCCACAAGTTTGTTTGAAGAATGTGGATACTTCATGTACATTACAAATTTATTTCAAAAATTTTTACTTCTGTTTTATTACTTCCCTAACTTTGTAATAATTACCATAATTCTAATTTTTACACTAGTGGTATACTATATAAATAAACTAAAAACAAACAAAAGACAATCAACAAACATGTAGAGAAGGTAAGTGCCATTGCTGCATTGACAACATATTATAACTTTTACCCAACTTGAATATTGATTGCATTTGTTTAAAAAAGTCCTTATTTCTTTCCATCATGAAGAAGGCATTCAGTCAAAAATTAATGTCTGTTCTACTCTGACTTAATGCTTGAGTATCTTCCTTGGAATCCTTTTGTTACTCTCCATTAGGATTTTTCCTTAATAATAATGGTTAAGACTATAAAAAATTAAGTTCCTAAATTGGGAAGACTTATTTTTCAGAGATGCTAAGTGTAGACTCAAGCCAGCAGATGAGGAGAAAGATCTGCTGACAGCATAAGTTAAGAGCAAATAGAGGTTTAAGAGGCTGAGTTTAAATGCTTATCTAAGAAGTTCTTGAACAACATAGTCATTTTTCTGTAAAAAGATTAAAAAATGCATGCATGAAAAGATGGAAGCTTAAAAACATCTTGTCTTTTACCATAGAAGTGCTGTTGATGTTCAATTGCCTGCTTGACATGCAATTTGGGCTCTGAAGTAAAATTGTGGGCACACATTTCTTCCTTGCACCCATCCTGATGGCTGGAATCCTCTTTTAATTTCACAGAATCGTAGAACTGTTTGAATTGGAAAGGACCATTAAAGGTCATCTAGTCCAACTGCCCTGCAGCGAACAGGGACATCTACAGCTAGATCAGATTGCTAAGCCCCATCCAGCCTGACGTTAAGTGCCTCCAAAGTGGTGGATACCTCGTCTTATCTAGGCAACCTGTTCCACTCCCTCACTACCCTTATTGTAAAAATTCCTTATATCCAAATCTCCCCTCTTCTGATTTGAAACCATTTTCCCTGGTTCTATCTCAACAGACCCTGCTAAAAACTCTGTCATTCTCTTCCTTATAGCCCCCTTCTATGTACTGAAGAGCCACTATAATTTTCTTCACTTGAATACATCTTTAATTTCTAACAAACAGCTCTAGGAAAAAAAAAAAAGTAATGAAATATTATTGTTTGAGAAAATTAAGCTAGTGTTTCAATGGATGTGAAATTCTGCAATTCATGTTCTGTTTCAGAAGTATGTACTAATGTACATATATACATAAATGTTCTTGTAATAACAACAGGACCAATACAGTGAGAAGGTATTAGAAAGAAAGAAGAAAATGGAATGCTCATGTCTCCAAGGATCTATGCTCACAAGAAAAGCTCCACAAAAGAGAGATCTCCAACAAGAGATCTTCCCTCAGCAGCAGTCAGCCCTTAAATGAGGTCTAAGAGGAGTGGAGTTTGGTTCCACCCCTTGTGGTCATGCAGGTGAAACCCGTGCTCCCAGGGCTGACAGGGTCTTTTTTCCAGGTGCTCAATCAGTGGTTCAGGCTGTGACTCAGCAGATGTCATACTGTTATAAAAAGCTCTTTATTAGAAACTTATTATCTGCTAGGCGTATGAGTGGTGTAAATCCTTTATGTCATTCACAAAGTTACATGAATGATTTTTTTAAACTTTCTGACTAAATAGATGATAGTAGATGATATAAAAAGCTGTTTGTAGAAGCAAAGTGACTTATTTGAAGGAATCTAGATTAGGTAAGATTAGTAGTGACAAGATCATTTCCAGTGTTAAAAACTGAAGGGTCTGTGAACTGGCCCTTCATGTGATGAGTATCTGTGCAGTTTTTTAATTTAGATTATATTATTTGTTACAAGTTGGACATCTTTGAAATGTGGCATCTCTTAAAATAGAATTCACTGTTGTATTGGGCACAGTCTTTTTTGATATATTCTCCTTTTATTTTCCTAGAATGGAGGAATTGTGCAGACATACAGTGATGGCTGCTGCAAGACCTGTAAGTGATGAAGGCTGCAATACGTGCTAGTTTAGCTTTGGTTTGGAGGGCTGTGTGTTTTAACCTGTTGCTGAGACAAAGATAAGGGAAAAGCATGCTGTTCCCCACACAAATCAAATTAAATTGTTATAGTTACTTAACCGCTCTTATTAAAAGTTCTTGCTTTGTTTGGCTGCTGACTTGGTGGTTTTTAACACTGTTCTGGAGTATAACCAATTTCTCCAAATAAAATCTTGGGAGAATAAAAAGTTAAATCAATTAAAATAGTGAAATTATTACTTATATTGTCAAGCAGACTGTGAAATATCACCATAAAAGATAAGGATTTTCTCCCCTAAAATAGATTCTTAATTTGATTATCAGACTCCAAAAATACAAGTTCATTCTTTTTCATTACAGGATATTTTCTAGTGGCAAAATACTGTAAAACTGAACACTGGAATAAAATATTTTTATTTGTAAATTGTTTCTTTCCACTGTAGAAAAAATATTTAAATCCCAAATGTGGAAAATTTTGGGAAGTTGAATAATATTTATGTTAACAATCCCTGGATATAAAATTGAGTTTTTAGTCTCTGAGAATGCATTCACATTTTCTGAGTGTGTAACTTTAAAACATTCTTAATATAAATTGTAATGCATGTTTGCATAGAGTCGTCATAACTTATGCAAGTTTAAAAACAGGCTGCAAATGAACTCTGATTATCTCTTCAGCTTTGACTAGAAACAGTTTTCTGCTCAAGTTCTCAAACTATCTGTACCTACAAAGAAAACACCATAATATGAAATCAACCACGTAGTGGAAGAACTTGTTGAATGCCACAGAAAATACTTTATCTTTTCTTTTTGATGTTTTTGTGCTCAACATCTGAAGTATTATACACAGAAAAATTAGTCTTTGGAAATTTTTTAGAAGTATATTGTTAGTTCGTAATATTGAATAGGAAGTCATAAGTTTGAGTAACAGCCTGTGCAGTTCTGAATTTTAGTTCATAAGTTCAATGTGTTAGTTACACATGTTTTTATATTAAATAATTTGGCTATAAAGAGGAAATATTTATATTTATCAGAAGTAGAATTAAGCTATGTTCTAGTTTCTATGCTATGCAAAGCTTTGAAAGAGATCTGTAAGTATCATTGTAGTCTATTATATGCAAAGCATGGAAAATAAAAGCTCTTTTACTAAACAAGATACCTTTTTTTTTTTTTTTTAATTATAATCAATAGAGAAAACTAACACACCAGAATTGTGCTAAATGTTATACTTCAGAAATTCTTTCTCAGGTGGCTGCTAAAAAAAAGATGTAATTTGTACAAATATATGCTATTTTATTTTTATTTTGTGTTTTAACTAAAAGCATGTGCCCAGTGGTGAAGCAGATAAAAACAGTATGTATAAATAGAGCTTGCAACACTTGGGGTTTTAATGGGAACAAATAGTCTTTCTGGATGAGCTTGATTCGATGCATGCAAAGTGACTGCATATATTTAATTCTTACCTTGCCATAGAGAGTTGCAAAAGTTTGGTTTACAAGGAAGAATCATTCAGTTTTGTGTTAATGAGGAAACAAATAAAGTTTAGGCCATCTTTAGTGAGACTTGAAGCAGCTACACAGTTTCTAAATTTGGAGGACTATCAGGAAAGCTCATAACCTTTTGCTAAAAGAAAAATCGCAGTTGGCAGTGTAAGAATTAATGAAATGTCATTTATATCAACGTGGTTTTTTTTTTTTCATGAGAAACTTACATTCCTAATGGTTCTGCCAGGTTCTGGATTGGGTCTATTACCCTTTGCCATTAGTCCAGTAGTGCCTACTGGTAGTATTAATTGTGAACCAGGTATTATTTTTAATAATGTTTTTTCTTATTTTAGTAATTTAGTAAGCACTGCTTGTTTATATGCATATAGCTGTCATCACTACTAAATGCCGCCATGCATTTAATGGCACTGGGCCTGATACTGAGTGATGCTGATATCCTGCTGGACTCCCAGATCAGTATTTTCTAAAGCTTGGTCATGGTTCACTGCTCAGCACCTGTCAGGATTAGGTTCATTGATTTACAGTGTATGCTGTGGGTGGTTCTCCCTCCTGTTAATTTCTTAAATTGGTTTTAATATATAAACTGACTGTACAGGGTAGTTGTAACAAGAAATGATATTACTTATAAAAATATCATCATCCTAAGTAATACTACCATGAGATGTTCTGAACTTGTGTCTCTGAAGTTAACGTCTAAACTATTTTTGCATTTAAATATAACAGAAGTGCCCATTCCTGCCTGAACTCACCCTTGAAGATATGGATTTATGCTGTACTTCTTGTCACAAATAACATATTTTCAAAGTAATGAAAATGTTGGGGAAAAGAACCATACAGTCCTCAAAGTACATTCATGTGCTAATAAATACTCCTTAAAACAGAATTCTTAGCAATTACAGAACTGTTGCATTATGATATTTCTTTGCTTTAAGTGATTGAAAAGTTGCAGTAACTGGAGTAGGATCCCTTACTTAAATAAGGAGCAAAGAAAGCAAGCACACCTGATACTGAATGCAGATCTTTTTGATAGTTGAAGAGTGAGAAGTACAGCAGCAGGGAAGATTTCATTGGATATCGGTACCTCATATGCTGAAATGTCATAAAACATTGAATTATAGAACCACAGAATGGCTTGGGTTGGAAGGGACCTGAAAGCCCATGTAGTTCCAAGCCCTCCTCTGAGCTAGCCACCAGCTCAGGATGCCCAGAACCCCATCCAGCCTGACCTCGAACACCTCCAGGGATGGGGCATCCACAGCTTCTCTAGGAAACTGCTAGCACCTCACCAGTCACTGAGCAAAAATTTCTTCCTAATGTCTAATCTATATCTCCCCTCTTTTTGTCTAAAACCATTCCCCCTTGTCCTATCACTGTCAGATCATATAAAAAGTCATTCCCACTCCTGCTTATAAGCTCTCTTTTAAGTACAGGAGGGACACATAGAAGTCTCCCCAGAGCCTATTTTTCTGCAGGCTGAACAAGCCCAGATCTCTCAGCCTTTCTTTGTAGTAGAAATGTTCTCTCTCTGACTTGTAGAAGTACAAGGATTGCATTGTCTATGCACATTTATGTTGGCAAATGCTTTCTGATGGAAAAGAAAAATAAAAATCATAGGAGTTCTTTTTGTCAAGTGCTGCTGAAGAAACAGAAACAAGATACAGGCTGTCATCATCTTCTAGTTTCAAAGGAGAATCCTGTTTAATCCTGCAATGTTCAGATTAAAATCCAGTTGAATATTTTGGTTTCTCTGAGCTCACTAGTCTTACAAAGGTGCACAGAAGGATTTTGGAGGAGAGAAAAGCTATATTTTCTTTGTTCAACAGACCATGCAGGCATGTGCTAGAGAGGCCCTACTGAACAGTGGTTATTCTTCTTTATGCTGGATGCCCAGAATGCTTGCATAGTAAAACTGATAGATGATTTTGACAGTTACTGGAATTTGAGATCAAAATAGTTTCTATCACACAGATAGTCCCTAGCAGACTATTTAGTATTACTACAGCATGGAAGACTCTATATTTATTTCTGTATTATATCATTATTTTTATTATGTTAAAGATGGATTTGCACTGTGCAGATTTATTTTTCAAACAAAAGAAAGATCTCCCAAAAAGTACTGAAAATGAACAATTTTCATTATCCTATATCTTATAAATGCTACATACTTCAGTTTTAGGTATAAAAAGCATTTTTAGCAAATATTTTAATCTCTTACTTTCAAAGCTTCTTCAAGGACCTATTTCTCCAAAGGATATTGAATTTTATTGTTCTGTTTAAATTGTAAGCATTCAGATTAGTATCAAAATTGTAATCTCAATCACAGCTTTATCTTCTCAAATGTCAAGTTCAGGAAGGTGCAGTATCAAAACCATACTTTCACTATTCCCATTAAAAATAGAATTAATTCTAATACTATTCAAATTTTATACACCATTCTCCTAATTACTTGTCAAGTATAATACTTGTCTTGCCATAGCAATTTTAAATCATGTTAATGTTTTTGTATTTATAAAATCCGTATAGCTTATTGCACCAGTTCACACCTCATGTACCAGCTTTAAAATTGATAATTCTCCACAGGAAGTATTTATTAACATAAGAGGATTTTTTGTTGTTGTTGTTAATTAATTATGGAACTATTAGTATCAGTGTGTGCATAAATGAAAATAGTGCATAATCATTACAATTATTTTAATATTTTCATGTTTTTATTAACAAAAATATAGTACAAAAGCTATATCAATTCAATATGCATCTTCTTCCATATTTTACCAGGCAAAAAGGAAGAAAGGATTTGCCAGAAAATGATGATTAGGACAACTATAAGAAAAAATGATTGTATAAGTCAAAGCCCGGTAAGAACAAAGAGAATATTTTTCATGCTGGTCCTATGTCATAGTCAAGTCAGGTATCAAGAAGTACGTTTTTGCTATCTACAAGCAACAAAAAATGTTGCTATCTTCTCAAAAGCAGGCCTTTGACCTTATGAATGTTATTCTACTTGTAAAAAGACTTAAGTCAGCTGTTCCTGTGGCTGAAAGACTGAGCCCTCCTACCTGGCTTCAAATGAAAAGTACACAGCATACTTGCACAAACACACTAAACTCTTCCCTATGAAATAACATCCCATTCTAAAAGAGGAGTAGAAATGCATCCAATTAGAATGTGGTGGAAACTGTTCTACACTCCTTAAAGACTATACTCTCTGGGTGTCATCTCCTCCACGTAGCATGTCTCCGTATCATAAACTTGCTATTCCATTTGTTTTATCATCTGCTAACCATAGAATCATAGAATGGCCTGGGTTGAAAAGGATTTCAAAGATCATCAAGCTTCAACCCCCCTGCCATGGGCTACTACTAGACCAGGCTGCCCAGAGCCACATCCAACCTTGCCTTAAGGCATCTGAGATTTTTCTTATTTGATGTATTCTCATTTTTCAAACCCAAGACTGGTCTGATAAGCATATAGCACTTAAAATACAAGTAATTGACACAATATATTGAGACTTCTGAAAGGCCTTCAATAAGATTTTGCTGAAGAACATTAATAGTCTTAACGTGAGAGGCAAAGCAGCATCACAGATTGAAATCTGGGCAAGTTGATTTCCAGCCTGATAGAAGGAAAACAGTGACATATATAAGGCTTAACTACAATAAGAAGAGTGTGTACTATATTTATTAAGTTTCAGAAAGGTAAATATTGAGGGAGTATAATGAGGGAGATTATTAATGATTAGGACAAGATCTAAATAAGTTATTATTTCCTTTCTCAAATCTGATTAGAGCTGTAAAACTTACCTATTGATCTAATTTGTTTGGATATGGCCCTCTTGTTGAAGTGCTGCTTGAAGGGAGCTCTTGAGAGGTCATCTTTCATAGGCTTCATTCGCATAAGAAATCAAAATAAAACAATTAAAAAAACCCAAACACTAGGCCTAATATAGTCACTTTTGATTTCCCAGCATATCAACATTTATTGAAGTTCTAATTAAAGCTATTGATCTACCGATATCTGTTAAAATATCAGCTAGGAAGATTTCGCATACCATCATATGAGAGAAAGCTTAGCTCTGCTGAAGTCTAGTGCACAGATAATTTTACAGTCAACAACTTCCCTTGTTGGACTGTTGCATCTACTTCATGGGTGTATTCGTTATGGTGATGATGCAACTAATGTTGCACCCTTAGTTGCAAGCACTATGAATACAAAAGGAAAAAGCTTTTGCACTGATATGCTTTCCCTCTTGAACTTTCAAAGAAGATGATAGACTATCCTTTGTTTTCCCTAGAAGACTACAATTTTCAGCAGTGAATGTTAAAAGGACATTAATTTAGCTATGATGTTTTGATGCCATTTGTCATTAAACTAGGGATTCAGTTTCGTTATCCACAGCACAAAGCTGAACTTGCTTAAAGTTAAGAAAGAATACATGATTAAACAACTAAAAACATACGATTTCACATAAGCTTTACTTAAAAAATATATCTCCATTTGAATGAATTTTAAAAGATAACTTTTAAGGCCAGAGTTCTTTTCAAATGTAGAAATGGATTTTAGTTAAAAACAAGTTTGAAATGTTACATCCTGAAAGCAAATCCTAAGATGTCTAATTACAGTTCTTTATTTACTCATAGATAAATGTGGCTTCTTGTGATGGAAAATGCCCGTCTGCAACAATTTTCAATGTCAATATTGATAGCCATTTGAGATTCTGTAAGTGTTGTCGAGAAAATGGAACACGCAATCTGACTGTGCCACTACACTGCTCAGGAAACGGCACTGAAATTATGTATGTCATTCAGGAGCCTGTAGACTGCTCATGCCAATGGAACTGAGCATTACTGTGAGCATGATTTTGTCTTAAGAACTGAAATATTTCCTTTGACCAGCATATTTTTTGAACTTGGATGGATGCAGTACTCTGTGGAAAACAAAAATGATATCAATGATGCTTTATAATGTAACTTTTCCAAGATTAAGTAGAGATTATGTTGTTTTTTAAATTTCATTTTTAAATATTTGCATGTATAAAAGTAAACATATGAAACTTTTATACAAGGTGTAATGTAGCTGTCATTTACATTTCAATGGCTTTCTGAGGAGCTGTTAATATCTTTGTTCCACGTGTTAAATTTGTACTTATCTGTTACATTTCAGAATTTGTAAGTGGTTCTTTCACTTCTTTCAGCGGTTGGATTTTCTGTTGAGGACCATCATTGGAACTAAGGTTTAAAAGCAAAAGAAGCATTTAGTGGTTCTGAGAATGAATTAATTTGTTAAAAACAAAACAAAACAAAAAAACATTCAGCTCAAACATTTTTTATCTTGCTGAAAGTTCTGTCTTTTATCTGTTAAGCTGTTGGCAATGACTTGACTCTGCTTAAACTAAAAGTCACTGAGAAACATCATGACTATGGTCTGTAAGTACGAGAGTCTGTAAGTACTAGAGTAATAATGTCTTTAAATCATTGGCATTTATTTAATTTTGGAAAATACTATAAATATTAAGCATGACTAGGCAAAGAGTTCAAACATTTGCGCCTTTGTTAAAAACAAAACTGTTTCTGATATGAAGAAATCTATTTTTTATCTGATTTTCAGCCTTCACAAATAGGATACTGGCAGTCTACTTGCTAGATGTAGAACAAAATTCTATGCATATACATATTTATTAAAAAAAAAGGAGACTGCACATTTTAATTTTTCATAGTGTGTTTCCTTCTTTGTTTGAAATTTTGTGACCAATAAACATTGCTTCTTGTTAAGTATAGAGATTTGGAGTATTGACTGAATCTAGGATTTATGGTTTTTGTGCACAGGAAAAAAAACCTCCATGTGAAATATGTTTTGAAGAGCCTAGGTGAGCTAATTGGTGTTTATTCAGGGTGTGAATGTCCATGATTCAGCCCCTGAAACAAAGTATATTCACACTTCTTATAAATGTACCCTGTCATCTTATTGTAAAAACTAAGAACACAATTTTAGGCTTGTTTTAGGAAGACTACTTTGCTTCATAAAGTCACTGAACGGATGACAGTTGATATGATGACAGACAGAGTTTGGTCATTGACCCCAGTGGAGTCAGTATGATCCTTAATATGTACATTATTTCCGAATTAAATCTCTTGACTAGAACTCTGAGAACTTTTTTGGTGAACTGTTTTTATTTCAGGCTATCATCATCTAATTAAAAAAAGGTTAGATTATTACATTGTCTTATACAATGAGAAATAAATAATATGAAAAAAAATTGAAATCTAAGGCTATTTTGCCATTTTGTGTGAAAAGTCTTCAGGCATTTGCTGTTTACAGTTTGGTTGCTTATAAAGAAAAAGAGTGTACGTATTGAAATTTGTCTTTACTAACAAGACTCATCTACTCATCCATCTCATCAAAAATAGTGATCTGATTTAAAAATGGAAGAATAATCCATTGCATTATCAGTAAAATATTTAACAATTTTAAAGATACAGTAATGAACTAGTGATTAAGTGTTGTTGGTTTTTTTGTTTTTGTTTTTGTTGGTTTTTTTTTTGAGAAAATATATGCTTTATTTGCACTTTTTATGACTTGATGGCTGGCATGTCAAGATGCTGTATCCTATGGCCTTTTTTTTTGTATCCAAAACCTTTTTTGTCATTTCTGTAGGAATTTGTGTACAGAAAGTTTTTATAGATGGCAGAAACAGTAAATAAATCATTGTCATAGCTATTAGGTTTCTGTAGTCATACAACAAATTTAAAGGACGGTTCCCTGGGACCTCTTGATTTATTAACATCAAGATAGGAACCCTCTGTTTACTTCAAGAAATTCTAGCCCAAAACTTCTTAATGAATTTAGCATTTGAAAATAGAATGAAGAAAGCTCCTACGATGTTGTACAATAACCAAACACTTGCTGTAGTTTGATTAATCATTCTGCTTTTTATAAACAGTATGCTTTTGTAAGATTTAGAATCATATTTATAATTAAAGAGAAATTAATAAACATGAGTTGATGTGTTTCATTTTAACTCTATCACTAAGGCTGAACACTAGTGCAGAATCTTAGGTTAACCTGGAATTAAAAACAGGTAAATGAAAATTAACTCAATGATATCATGTAATAGGAAAAATGGTATTGAAAGATTTTTCCCGCTTAGCCATTTTATTTTCTACAAGATTAAAATCAATAGCAGTTGGGTCAGCATCCTCCCTGAAGCATACAGCAAAATTTTTAAGTCCGTGGTGGAGCTGAGTAGAGTCTAAGGCTGCCTTTCCTCTTACAGCTAAGCTTCAAATTCAGATATATTTGTCCTTATCAGACAAATATGCCTATATATATATGCCTATTATATCTAGTCAATCATTTTCTTGACCAAAAAATCCACCCTCATGATCTCCGTGAAGGTGATTTGCCTAATGTGGTATATTTTACATAACGTAACATGAATGAATCCTTGCAGCCTTTGAAACAGACATCTGGTTGGAATGTGCCTGCAGATATCTTCTCAGCCTATAACTTAAATATAAATGTAGACACAACTACATGCTTATGTCAAAGTTTCTCTGTCTCCAGCTCTGCATTCCTACCTCAATCTCCCACACAGGAATTATGCACGACTTGCTTTGTGTGGGCATTTTGTGAATTGGTTTTGCCAGCTGATACAACTCAAACCTAATCTAGTTAAATACCACAATTAATTAGGTTGTTTATTATTGACTAAAAGAGCTTTAATATCCACGGAGTTCCCTCCCTTCCCACCCTTCTTAAACTAACACTTGAATAATCTCTACTCCCCTAGAAGAAAGGCTGGGAATGCATGCCTTTCCCTGACTCCCACACTTCCATGAGAAGATGCAAAAAATTGGGGAGCAGTGCAGGCATGACCTACTGTATGCCTTACTCTACTGTCTCAATGTGCCATGTCATTTCAACTCTTTGTAACTGCTTGAAACCCTCCTTCATTCAGTTTTTGCAGTTCTGTGAATATAATTCCACTGTTTAAAGGCTTACCTATAAAACTATGCAGACTTTTTAAGGAATATGTGATTTGTTTTAAACAAATACACTTCTACTAAATTGAAAAATTAGGCTTTAACCACATTGTTTGTAAAGGCTGGATTTTGTAATTCCATTCTCTTTTTACCAGCTGATTCATTAAGACCAATTTTTGCCCAATTATATAATTAAAATTCTAAGCATAGCTTCTAATACGGGGTTTAAACACTTATTTTGTGTTTTCATTAATAAAATCCTGGATTTGTAGCTATCTGTATACTAAAAATGGAAAGTAAAACTTCAGGTATTTGCATGATTTAATTTTTTTCTATACTACAGGCAAACATCTCTACAAATGCATACACCTGTGTAAGAGTGTTGAAAATGCTGTTTGCAGTCAGGTCTTTTTAGCTTGCTTCTTCTGAGGGCAGGATCATGGCACCATTTATAGGAAAATACTCCAAATAAACAATGGGCGCTGTGCTATTCACACTGATGAAGTAGTCACAAAATGCTGCTCCAGATGTGGACCTTGACCTCCTATAGCACTGGATATTTTATTATGCATTGATTCTGTGTAGCACTTCTATCTCATTTTTTCCTCTCATCCCTCCTTTCATAAGAAGTTAAAGACAAATCTAGTTTCTAAATCTAGAGGCTGGTCTTCGTATAAAAACATACTGTGTAGGCACCAATTGGGAACTCTGTGGCAGTGGGAAACGCTGACCTGAACTGAATTCTTCAAGTTCTGTCCCATCAAATCCTTTTCCAGAAATTAGCTTGAGGTTATGCTGCTGCTGTAGTCATGTGTGGGTGTATGTCCTTTGAGAAAGTCTCACAGATGTATGTAGTGCAAAACATAATCGAACTGGAGTGCAGCTTTTCTATAAAAAATGAGAGAAGTGTAGAAAAGCATCTGTGACAATATTGCATTCTGGGGAAAACCAATAATGATAAAACTTATCATTATTAACACTAGAAGTGCTGAGGAAAAGGTTTTGGGGAGCGTGGAACATGCCACATAGTGCTTATGTTTGAAAATCAATCGGTCAATATAGCCTCTTTTTATGCTTGGTGATTACAAGACTGCTATGGAAAACAGTTCAGCAGACCTGCTGTGTAAAAGAGCTGAGTGTAGCAGCTCACTTGTACTTACTTACTTACTTACTCGTACTCCTTATTCTACACTCCTTACTTGTACTCAGATACTCAGTGTTTTGAAATATGGGATTTCCTAGCAGCAACTTCTGATTTACTCCATCTACCTTTGAACCTGGGAAATATGGAAGCTCAAAAACAGTATTTGTTTTCTGGTGAGGTTCTGCCTGTCTCTTTACTCGTTCTAAATAAATCTCCAATCTGAAAATGTTTTTTTTTTTTTTTCCACAGAGCATATTTCAGTTGCACACAGGTTTAAGGACAAATGAGGAGCAGCCCATGAAGAGCAAGATCGTATCTCAAGACAAGAATGTATAATGTCATGATACCACTTAAAAATATACAGTAAATAATAGGATGAATGTTGCTTATTTTTTTATGCTATATGCACACAATTATGCTAATTTTAATGTATCCTGTGAGTATTTTGTTTGGAAATAATGCATAAATGATATTTATCAGCATATTATACAGATTTACTTTCAAAGGGAACAGTAGATACCTCATTTTCTTTTAAAAAAGTTTAATTTTGGGCTGACTGGGGCGCTGAGAGAAGTTTACCTCCAGATTCATTACTTTAAGTTTGGTCATCACTTCTCCTCAGGCAGTCAGGATCCAGGCAGCATTGCCTCTCACCAGGGAGTGGGAAACAAGCAGCCACCATCAGCTGCAAGCCCCTGCAATGCCTCAGCTGGGCATGAGGGCACCTGAAGGGATCTGGAGGCTGCTGGGCTGTTATTTTGCCACTAATGCTCAGGAGTTGGCAGGATGTCAGAGATGACTCTCAGGCATGTGTTACATTTACTGACTGGATGTTGAAGAAGTCCTCCAGCAAACAGGTTGGGTTTGTGTGAGGGAGATCTGTTTTGAAAAGTAGGATTTTACGTGTTCCATATGCAGTTCCACGATTGCTCGTGCAGTTCCCTGTGAAATATTAGCATGCACTTGGTTTTTGATGACCAAATTTAACAAAATGTCACAAATTCATGTTTATATTAGTTCCTCTAGGATACACTAGAAGCATGCTGACATAAGGTTCTGCCGGGCTGCCTGGCACTTCTTTGTAAACAGTTTTAAGGCTGACAGCCTTATTTTGAATATTGACCAAAGTGCAGCTTGCTAGAAATTTGTACTATGGAAAGTAGTTTAAGAAAATGTAAGGGCTTCTGTGGGTTTAGACAGATTTTAATCCTTGAATCGTTAGTAACAAACAAACAAACAAAAAACACCCTGACATTTTTGACTCTGATGGCTTTTTTATTGGCTAATGGACAACAGGCAGCTCCAGCTTCCACTGAGGCAGTAAAGAGCAACATCCCTTTGTGGATGCTGTAAGCCTTGTGTCAGGCGGGGGCAGGGACAGGGTGGGAGAGAAGAGCCAAGCACAGGGCACACCATTGGCTGCATCTGCACCCATGTCAGGCAAGAGTGGGTGTTTTCTCTATCATAAATGTTCCAACACAAGCTTGTTTCAAAGCTGCTGTAATTTAAACACAGGCACTGGGACTATTAGTTTTCTTTCTCTATGGGTCAAGCAATTCTGTTCCTGCTTTTATTGAAATACTTATTTCAGGTAAGAGAAATATTCCCATTTTGGAAGGAGGATAGATTGAACGTTGCAAATTTGTGGTTTGTGATTTGGACTCCTTTCTTGTTGTTCTAACAGTCATGGGGAGTCTTGTTTGTCACTGATGAACATTCCCAGCCTTCTCTCTTCTCTCTCAATTATTTGAAGCTCTCTTGAGAGCCTTCATCTGCTTTGTTGCCTGCTGATTCTGGTTCTGCTGTTCCACAGGAGAAGGAATAGCTCTCAGTGTTTTTAACTCCTTAACTAGCTCATATTGCTTGGTAACCCTCTGGGTCTGTGGATCATTCTGGTACATAGGATTATGCTCTGGAAACTGCTTTAGGAAGTGTTAATGTGAAAACTACATGCATAAGAACCACATTGCTGTTTTATCTCTTAATTTTCTAGTACAATTTGCAATAATTTAGTCCCTATTTATCAATATTTTGATTTTGCATATGGAATCCTGAATTTTCTTTTGGCTTTCTGTGTTTTGTGATGAGGGTGATGATAAGTCTTATCAGGCCGTTGTACAAATGCTTCTCCACTCCTGTAGAGATGAGAGCTGTGTGTCTGGGGTGATGAGCAGCCTCCTATTGTGTTCCTTTAGCACATGCAAATAGTGTCCAGTTGTGCTGGCCAGGCTTGAGCTCAAGAAAAGGTGGTTTTGGGGACTGTCTGTTGTTGCAGTCAGTGATCTGCAGCAAGTAGGGATATGTGCTGCAGGGCAGCTGAGAATACCATCAAAACTTCAGCTGGTTAACTATCAAATCTCCAGCAGTGGTGAAAAGCAGGTCCTTGGGGATGACTGTTACAGGAGAAAAGAACATGAGAACTTTCTATTTTATGTTGGTTTCCCACTATTCGCAGCTTAAGGGCTTCTTAAGATGCGTTTAATATAAGTGACTTTTGGTGTAACTCTCTTCCAGCAGCTAGTCCAGTCCAGCCTCCTCTGCAGCTTTCGATTCTTGTAAATTGGCAAGGAGTTCTCCCAGTCAGCTACCCTGTGTGTTGCCTCTTGCTCAGTTGAACCTGAACCCTACCAGCTGTGTTTTTTCCTTCTTTTTTCCAGTACTTGTGCTTAGAGAGACAAGGGAAGAGCAATCTTTGATCGCTTATGTCTACTTAAGATTTTATAAATCTCTGTTGTATTTCCCCTTGTCACTCTTATTCAAATTGAAAGGCTTATGTTTGTCATTTGTAAAGAAGTAGTCTACAGAAGTCAATAAATACTTGCTTAGAAAGGCACCTTTTTAGTTAGAATGCAGCTCGCCTAAATGCACATTTCAACCTTAGCTCTTTGTGGCCCTTTTAAAATCTTTTTAAAAATTTCTTTGGATGGGAGATTAAAATGTATGGGTAAAGTATAAATGAGAAAAGGGGATGTTCTTGAGCAACTTCATCAGGTACACGGTAACATTAAATATGCAATACACACTTGCAATTGGTTTAGCAGTATGTATGTATGCATAGTAAAAATGACATTCAATATTTCTGAGAGTCGAAAACCATTAAAATGGCTAAGTCACTTATTGGCAATTATATGTTTGTTTTATATCTTTAAAAGCAAAATTTTCTATCCTTGAAACTGCATTGCCTCTTATTTTGGTGAAATGCTAATTCATTTCATTCTTTACTTCCTCCCATGCAAAAAAAAGAAGGGATAGTTGGAAGATTTTTTTTTTTTTTTCCTAAATGATGACATTTATGGCATTCATTTGCCATCTTAATAAAGAAAATGAAAGTGGAACTTAAAACACAGAAAGAACTGCAATGTTTAAACAATTACATGATAGATATTGACATCACATGCCCAAATTTCCTTAATTTTAGAAATTCAGTAATTTTAGAAATGCGGTGTCCAAATTGGATAGGTAGGGAGATGTAAAATGAATTATTTATCAATCTCTTTTATGTTGCTTTTTCTTATTCTATGATATATACAGTAGTTGTGAGAGGGATGGCACTAAATGAATTTCTTGACCATGGACCATGGGAGCAGGTAGGGCAGTGGCCTCCCATTCCTGAATGACTACTGACTGTGTTGCAATTGGCACGCTGAAAGTGAGCTCTCCTTGTTCCTGAAGTGATAGAACAAGGGCTGCACTGAGAGTAATGCCTCCTATTTGATTATGTTGGCCCACCACATCAGAGGCAGGTGTTGGTGGTATGACAGTAGAAGTCAAACCCTCCTGCCAAGAGTCAGTTATATTTTGTTGCTATGTGATGGATGGCAGCAGAGGGGCAGTCTGACAGAGTGGCATCTGATGTGGAAGCGCAGATGAAGCAAAGGTGTGTCATTGAATTCCTCCATGTGGAAAAAAAATTCCATCTGTTGACATTAATTGACACTTGCTAACATTTATGGAGACTAAGCAGTGGATATGAGCATGGTGAGGCAGGGAGTGGTGCCATTCAGCAGTGGCACCAGAGTCAGTGGGTCACCTCCACTAGTGCTGATTTTTACAAACAGAGCATGCAGGTTCTTGTTCATTGCTGACAAAAATGCGTAGCTAATGGGGATGACTGTGTTGAAAAAGAATGTTTTGTAACTGAGAATTTGCTCTATCAAATATTCCTGGTGTGCTCTTTGTAGTTGTTGTAGTTTCCATGGAAATAAATGGAGGCATTACTAACAGACCAACCTATGAAGATCTTTTCTTCCAGCAGGGCATGCTTGGGTATCAAGTGATGCAATTTGTCCATCTCTGAGAAGAGGAAAACCTGTACAAGCTGTACCAGCCAAACTTGTAAAAATTAGGAAGACTGTGTGTCTCAAAAAGTAGGGCTTATAATATTGCTCCGTATAAAAACTAACAGTAGCTGATAAGTTTACCTGAAAGTTGTTGATACAGACATTTTAATTAAGTAACTACACATATCTTTTCTGCACGTTCTATTAATGTCTTTTTCTGTTACAGGGCTCAGAGTGTCTAGACTGTGACCAAGTGAGAGAGCCTTCTAGAGGAGTTTTGTTGGAATGGACTGAATTTCCCAAAGGAGAACATGCAGAATATTATATTGTAACCTACCAGCTCGCAGATGCTTTCAATCAAAAAGTAAATTTAATCTAAGCAGGAAGCAGTTGCAAATATGTTTAAGCTGTACTGCATTTTTTTTTATTATTAATTAACTGCATTTTTTAAAGATTAATGTAAAAAAGCAAATAAAGAAAAACTTTTCAAAAATTATACTGAATTCTGTAATTCATGCCTTACAGAGTCCATTTGAAGCCAGTGGTATTGAATGAGAATAGACAGACGTATGTCCAAAGTTAGAATATGTTAGTTCTTCAATGTCCTGTGATCAGGAGGGGGAATCCAGCTTCTCCAGGAGAGGTGCAAACACTGCCTCCAGACCTTTGTTACAGGGCATTGTTCTTTTTTAGAGCACAGGATGTCCTGGAACCTAAAGAAGATATGGAGATTTTAATTTGAAGGTTTTAATAGCTGGAATGATCAAAACAGATTGTGCTGTACATGCATTGAGTACTTCTCAGTGAACTGGCCTTATGCTGCACATACTGCAATGGTAGTTTCCAATTTAAAGACACTTTATGTCTTTATGTAGACCATTTATGAATTGTATTGTTCTCACTTTCACTGTATTTCAACATTCTTTTAAATTGCAGAATATAAGAAACATTTCTGAAGTTAGGCGAAAACCTATCAGTACTACAGTTCTGCTGGAGGAGAATAAGAATTACAACATTACAATAGAATCCCTAAAAAATGGACAAATTCTGGGTGTGAAGTCTTTTAAGACACGTAAGTAGTGTAGCACTAAATATTTTTTGTATTACTATATTCAGACTATTTTAGAAGAAGATTAGAGAAAAACAGTTTGAAATCCTGCATGTATTTAAGTATTTAGAACATTAGCATCAAGGTATGCTTTCAAATAAGAAGAGCAGAAGAAATAATTTTACTATAACTTGTCAGGTAAGTGCAACAGTTCTGTAATAGGGGACTGATGTAAATGTTTGGGAGATTTCTAAGTGTTACAAGCATCATTATACTGCAGTAATTCTGGGAGAAATTTGTAAAAGAGCCATTAGGGAAGTTACTTACAGCCTGGGAAATTCATGCCTGCTCAAGGTTTTGATTGTTTGTCTTACTTATAAAAACTAAATATATTAATTAACTATTTAATATTTTTATTTCCATTTTCCCTCTTTAAAAAGTGTTATCAAGCAGCTTGAAGATCTTACCATAGTGACTGACTGGGTCAAATGTTCAGTATAAGAATTTGTGTGTCCAGCTACTGAACTTCAACAAGTAATTTATATCTGTAGATCTGTTTATGATCACAGGTTTTGATGATAACTGGAACTGAAACTGCTTTCTAATATTATTAGTTGCTTTAAAATGGTTTAATAGGATAACCTTAGTACACATTAGAGATTTGTATTAGCTTGTTTTCAGAAAGGTGGGAAAAAAATTGTTGTAATTTAAAAACGGCAGCACTCACTATGATGACATTCAGTCATCTAGAGAAAATTGTTTCTGCTGCTGTTCTTGATCAGCATCTATTAATTAATATTCTAGTAAAACTTTTGTACTTAAATACACCTTAATCTATGCACTTAACTTTATTTGTGATTGCTTCAGACATATTACACAGGTATGATAGTGATGCAGTAAAGACTGGAGCCAATTATTCTGTTGTGGTAAAGACCTTTTTTTTTTTTTTTTTTTTTTTTGGATTACTAGGTGGAATTTCAGAGAATGACATCAAAATACTTGTGACAACCACTACCGTGTCTTTTAATTTGAGTGCAGTGACCAAAGAATTTTCAATTTCAGTTTCACTGAATGATACTTCTCAGATTATACAAAAAAATCGTGGATTCTTTGTCTGGAATAATTTGACACCTGGCACTTTATATACATTTGAGTTTATATTTGACCAATTACATCTTGAATTTATAAACGTGTCTCAGTCACTGGAAGTTCAAGCTGAAACAGGTATTTATTACTTCATTGTAGTCGCATGAATGCAAGGAAGCACTGCTTGCTTTTTAGAAGAATTAGTAGTAAATTGCGAAGAGTCTGTGTAGCATCATTCTATTTTTTATTAAATGTGTATTGTTTCATTTCTGGAAAGAAAGAAATTGGATGTTAATGTCACAAATGTTCTTTTTTTTTTTTTCAGGATCAAGAATTTGAATATGTATGTGTGAATATTTTAAGCTAATTATATGTATTGAAGTTTAAAACAGACTCAGGTGGATTCTTCTCCAATAGGACAAGAGGGAGTAGCCTTAAGTTCAACTGGGGGAAGTTGAGATTGAATATTAGGAAGAATTTTTTCTCAGAAATAGTGGTTAGACCTTGGAATAGGTTGTCCAGGGAAGGAGTGGTGTCACTGTCCCTGGAGGTGTTTAAGGAAAGGGTAGATGTTATACTTAGGTATGTGGTTTAGTGGGCATTATTTGTTGGTAGGTGGATGATTGGACTAGGTAGTCTTAGAGGTCTTTACAATGTTAGTGATTCTATGATTCTAGATTAAATGAAATTGGTGCTTTATCACAAAGGGTTTGGGATTGTAAATTTTTGAAGATATGGATTGAGTTTGTTCAATAGTTTCAATAAAAAGCAGGGAAAATTCTGAATTTTGTAAGGGGTTGGAAGGCTTGTTTCAAAGTGTTTTGGGGCAGCAGTGATTTTGCACTGTTGAGCGGCAAACTTAGCTGGGTTATTATGTAAGAAATGCTTTGAAAGAATAACATTTCTGAGGATGCTTGATTGTGTAACTTTGCTCCTTTCAAAGCAGTAATGCTTTGATAAGACTACTTAAAAATATTTAAAATTAGGAACACAAAAGAAAGGATGATATAATTTCAAATTCAGAGAAATAATCATTTACTAATACCTGGAAAATTTGTAGTGATTTAACTTCAGATTTTAAAAGTCAAAAAACAAACCAGAAACAGAATCATAGAATCATCTGAGTTGGAGGGAACCCTTAAAGATCATCTATTACTACTACCCTGCAACAAACAGGGACACCTACAGTTAGATAAGGGGCTCAAAGCCCCATCCAGCCTGACCTTGCTTTTCCCCAGGATTGGGCATCCACAATCTGTTCCAGTGCCTCACTACCCTTATTTTAAAAAGCATCTTCCTTTTATCCAGTCTAAATCTCTCCTCTTTTAGTTTGAAAACATTTCCCCTTCTCCAATCGCAACAGACTCCAGTGCTGAAGAGTCTGTCTCTTCCAGTTTTGGTGGTTCCATGATTCTATGATTCTGGATAAGATGAAATTGAACTTGAGGGTTAGAGTTAGGGTTAGACTCTGCTAAAGAGTCTGTTACCTTCTTTCTTATAGCCTCCCCTTTAGATACTGAAATGCCTCTAACAGGTCTCCCCAGAGCCTTCTCTTCTTCAGGCTGAACAACCCAGCCAGCTCTCAGTCTGTCCTCACAGGGGAGGTGTTCCTTCCCCACTCACCCCCCGCCCTGGATCATTTTTGTGGCCCTCCTCTGAATGCAGGTAGTGTAAAAACAAACAAACAAACAAAAGTTTTCTTTTTTGGGAGGATTATAGCTGATATTCTTTTAATTTAATCAGTCAGAATTCTTAAGACGCTCAAGCAGGTTGTCTCATTATTAAAGATTTTTTTTTCTTTTTTGGTTTGCAATCATGTTTTAATTATATGCAATCATCTTCTGACTGTATGTGGATTTTTTAAAAATCTGAAACTGTAACACTACCATAAATGATACAGAATGTGTTTAAAATACTGTCCTTGTTCACCTACAGGCACCTGTTCCAAAGGATGGTTGGCATTTCAAAGCAGCTGCTATAGAATAAGTAAGGAGAGCAAGCCATGGAAGATGGCACAACAAACATGTGAAAAGTCTTCAAAAGGGGCTCATCTTCTTGACATAGGAAGTGCAGAAGAACATGGTTTTATTTTATCTTATCTCCAGACAGTTAGTCACATAGTCATGTTGTGGACAGGTCTTAATGACTTGAAGGTCAGTCTGTTTTATGATCTTTGCTATTTCATATGTGGAAAAAGGAGATTTGTAATGTGTTGAACCCAATTCATTAAAATAAGAAATACTGTGCTCTAAACTGATTGTTTCAATAGTTGTCATAGAAGTAGTATTTCTATTAGTATTGGTACTATTATATTGTCAGTTGTAAGAGGAATCATTATTTCTAAGTATTTAGAAATACTGAAATCATTTAGCATGGCATTACAGGGGAAAAATAAAGACTAATTTATTCCTAACAAGTTGCATTTTTTTTTTTGGGAGCACATCACATGAATGTCCTTTTGCCTGTAGATGGTGCTGTTTTACCATTTAAAAAAAAAATAATCTTATTCTAATGGGGTGTCCATAACTTTCTCGGGAGCCAAAGTCTAGGGCTGGCATTCTTTGTTGTGACGCAGGTCTGAGATACTGATTGGTTCTGGCTTAGCAAGTTCTGCTCTGTATGGATGCTGGATAGGCCAGTGGAAGAAGGGACTGGAAGAAAGTACTTCATATAAAAAGTTTCCTGTCCCCATATCTGTAATAGGAAGGTTCTCAATGCCAGCTCTCCTGTTAGTAGAAGACTCACTGTGGCCATGGTGACTGAGTGTGTGATTTGGGAAGAGCTACAGTGGTAAATGGAACTAGTGGGAAAACTGAGAAATTATTTGATTTATAGTGATACTTAAAGGGCTGCGTGTAATGATCAATCTCTCTACTTTAAATCTTTGTGGCTTTAATTAAAATATTATGTTATTATAACAGAAGGGGTAGAATTTTGTGCTGAAATATTTTTCATTCAAAATGTTCCTGTATAATAAATCTTAGAAATAAAGTACGTAAATTTTGGATGTTTAGTAGACGTGCTTACAATGAGAAAAGCTTTAGGAATTCATTAACTTAATGTAAAAATACAATGTGTGTGTTTGTTTTTCTTTTTTTATTTTTTTTTACCATAGGAGGAAGGTCAGCTCTTGTGGACAGATGGATCTCCTTATTTCCTAGAGGCTAATATCTCATCTTTGTCAATGCTACCAGCAAATGACACAGACTGCTATGCCCTTCAGAGAAATGCCACTGGTCCAAACTATTTCTTCACGGGACTTTTCTGCTTCATGGAGCTACCATACATTTGTGAATATGAATGTAACTGTATTTCTTCCACTCTTCTGCGTTAATTTTGAACTCCTACCCCTTCATCTTTAAAAGTACAAATATAAAAAAAGTGTCCATGTTTTTTAATGCTTGTTATTTTTTATGTTCTTTTTCAGTACCTCTGATGCCAGAAAACTTCATATTCACCGTGCTTGGTGTCAAGACATCTGAAGCTGTATTTATATGGAGTTATACAGATATCTGGCTCAAGTCGGGCTTTGAGCTCATAATTAAGTATTATTTTGATCATCTGAAACCACAGTTTCTGAGCTTGCCTGTGGATACAACTCAAGCAAAAATTGTGCAATTGTGTCCTGGTCTTTGCTACAAGTTTTTACTAGTGGCAAGAAATCCAGAAGGGGCACAGGCTGCCTTAAGTCCAATTCTGAAGGTGGAAACAAGTAAGTTACAGAAATGAATAGCAACAATGACCACATAATCATACACTTCATATTGTTCCTTTGGTTATGTTATTACCTGTGTTGATAATTAGTCTGAAATTAGAAATAAATCTGAATGTCAATTCTGAACCTAGGATTCACCTGCTTCTAGAGTGGGTTCCAAAATCTCTATTTTGCTGTTGTACTAAAGTGTCTATCTAAAACTGTATCTGAAGAGAGGTGGCCAGCAGGGTCAGGGAGGTGATTATTGCAGAAACATAGAATCACAGTACTGTAGGGGTTGGAATAGTGTCTGAACGGTTGGAAGAGATGTAGGGAACATATGATGGGCTGTTTTAAAATGCTTGATGAAATACTGTAGATTTTTGCCATTCATCTCATTAGAACGAGGTCTTAACCAACTTTGGTAACTCATACAATTTATCTGAGATAACGCTTCTGGTCTCTGTACGAGAGAAAGGACCTAACTGAGGGGGCTGAGTTCTACATGAGAGCTAAGCAATTCATAAAACCTAAATTAGACAGTGACAGTATTCCTCTGCAAATTGATATTAGTTAAACTGCCAAGATATTTTTCTTTTTTTCTTTATTTCCTTTAAGACTATTTTTTTAAGTCTGTGTTGTTATTGTTTTCTTTTTTAAAAAAAAAAAAGGAAAAAATATCTATAAAAGGCATCAGAAGCTCTTACCTTATTTTTTATTTCTAATGTTATTCAATAGGGCCATTGCACTCCCAGAAGTTAGAGACTACATATGTTTCATCTGCAGAAATACATTTAAAGTGGAAGCCTCCAGAGCATTCCTTCTGTACTCTTTTTCATTATTACCTTATTAACATTTTGGATACTGAAACCAATGCGTGGGAACAGTTACCAGTAGAAAAAAGCAAGGCATCAACTGTAATAGGATATAGAAAACCTTATCATCAGTACCAGATATATTTGCAGAATGTAGCAGAGAAAGGAACTCTAAGCTGCCATGAAAAGCCTTTATTAATCACAACAGGTGAAGTATCAATTTTCTGTTTGGTTGGCTGGTATTTATTTTTTCCTCTACACAGTTTACACTGAAAATAGAAATTATAAATATACTTTTAAAGTTATGTGCAGGTTGTGGTTTGTTAAAATGTATTGGGGGAAAATTGGGGCAATTCTTTTCTATTTTTCATGTTAACTACTTCTAATCTTCAGAATCTTTCAAAAAAGTGAATGTACCTATCTTCTTTTGTACTTGGTAACCTGAACTACACTATGTTCTAAAGCAGTGGCATCATATTTTATACATATTGATTTATGGTTCATGTATTAGTTTAATTTTAACAAAGTAGAAACATTCCCATGATGTCTCAAATGATGTAGCTGAGGATAGATCACATTTTTCCTGATAGTTGATATTATGACTGAAATTCTGTCATCTTTTGGGTTTGTATATCTTCAATAGAACAGAATATGCTTGTAAAATCAGACACTGTTTTTATGAGAAAAAAATTGTAGAATATGTCTGTAACGTGTAGGTGTCTTAAAGCTGACTACAAGACATTTAATGAATACAGTAATAGTAGATTTAAAATCATAAAATATCCAGAATGAAATAAAGCAAACAGTATTTTTGGGAAGGATTTCTTAAGGGATGTTATGTTTGAGCTGTGCTTTTATACTGAAAAAATTCTTTTTCTTTGATAAAGCTGTCAGTCCACCTACAGCTGTTTTTATTCAACCTGAGGATGTGCAAGAAGAGAGTGTAATTCTCCACTGGAAACTGTCACAAGAGGGTCAGGAGTCCTACATTCATGTGAAACCTAGTGCAGACATCGGTGAAACTAGGAAGTTTCTAGTAAACAATACAGAAGAATTAAAGATTGATCTTCTAATTCCTGGAATGACTTATGAAATAGCAGTGGCAAGTGTGAATAATGGAAACATGAGTGAACTCAAGACCATTCAATGCACTTTAAGTAAGACACTGTTAAGCAGTGGATGTTTCGGAATGTAATACACTCAACGTCGCTCTTTCTAATTTATGATTACTGACAAATTGCTAACAGATTTATTATGTTAAGTACACTCACTTAATAGCCAAGGATCAAAACTAGAATATGAAATACTCTGATTCCATTCTTATTGTTAAAGCAAAGCAGGTGATGTTAACTTTCAGAGAGATACAGCCTTGAGAAATGCACTGATATTATTTGAATGCTGCGTAAATGTAGTGAGAATCAGAGTATGGAATCCTGCTCCCTCTGACTGAATAAACTGAGTGAATTGTTGATTTGAAATAGGTAATTGTAGAAATGGTTGTAGCAGTGTTTAATTTAGGTAGAGATGAATTAGGCATCCTGTGAAATGTGAGTGAAATTACCCTACTGTTGGTGAGAGGGTGCTGGAAAAAGATTTTGGATTAGAAGTAGCAGTAGCTGAAAGGAGAAAAAGCTGTAATTTTTTTTTAATCAAAGAGCCTTTTTTGTTAGCGTTTGTTTACTGACATGTTGAAATGCTTTTGGCACTATATATATGTGTGTGTGTGTTTTTACTTTTTGTGAATGGGAAAATAATGGTCAGGAATTATGCAATATATATGTAATAAGTAAAAGCTGCAGCTGTCAGATTATAGATATGTAAATGAAGCCTTGTCATTTTTTCTAAGTGGTTGCAGTATTTTTTTTAATTTTGTATAGTATTACACTTAATATATCATTCACAAAATAGATGATGGGATTTTCCCATCTATAAGAACCAGCTATAGGGGAAGAAAACTCAATATGACAATCCATCAAACGTACCTCCTCCTCCATGCCCATCTCCATATCCAAACACATGTTTCTGTGTGTTTCTGTTACCTTAACTGCCTTCTTGGTACAACTGTGCTTGATACCTGTGGAAGTCTGACTTGCTTTGATTCTAAATCCTTTGCCAAGTGCTTCAGGATTCTACTAATAAGCACCTTAAAAAAATCAGGTTGTTCGTTTTCTGGTCAATTAAATGTTTTATTACAGTAGCTCTCTGCACTGTGCAAGTGTAGTCACAGGGCAGTGGCTTCAGATTTGCTATGTGATTATTATTATTTTCAATTAATATAACATGGCTTTTTTTTATTTCCTTTAGAACCCAAGCCTGTTCAAATCGTAGTTCCTTATGTGCTTTATAGTAATGCTGTGATATTATTTGTTCGCATGCCTGATACTGGAATATTTGATGGCATATATGTTACAACTAATGGTGGACCTAATGCAACATTCAATTTGAAAAGTGATGGCAAAATAACAGTTGAAAATCTTACTCCAGGAACAGCATATGATTTCTGTGTCTTGACAAAAAGTAGAAATATGTTGAGCTCCTCTTACCGTGTAACTGGTGTAAAAACATGTGAGTATTTTGATTCCTGTAAAAATGCATAACTATAGTTTTCATTTCTAACCTCTAACTTTAGTTTTATTTCAGTGTAATAAGAAATACAGATTATTTGCAAATCATCCAGGTATATTTGCGTAAGTGAATAGTAGTTATACTAACAATAGCTGTTCTTTAAACAAAACTATAACTATCCCTTATGATTACAAACTTTGTAAAGTCTGTTTTTATATCAAGACTACAAAATGTCTGGCAAGTTATTTCAGGACTTTAGGATGAATTAAACTGTTGGGGGAAGGAAGACATATTTTGATAATTCATTTTAACCAGGGTGATCAGTAGCAGTGGAATTGCTTCTGTGTCTTGAAAATTAGTAAGTTTATTCATCCCACTGCATCTTTAAACAAGCAAGAATAGATGGAAGTTTCCAAATTTCAAGATAATAATTTAAATAACAAAGACATTATAAAAATATTCTGGGAAGAGGACTCCTTTTAGCAGTAGCTTTCAAAAAGCAATTTTAATAAGGACTTAAAAAGTTGTTTAAAATACCTACTGACATTCAGTGTTTTGAATTTTCTAATTTTTCTTTTTCTTTTTCTTTTTTTTTTTTTCATGATGAAGGTACTTCTAGAAGATTTTCTTCATCTCTTTTATGCGTTTTGTTTGAAATCCATTTCTACTCTGTCTCCTCAGAGTGGAAATGTTATTAATAAGTACTAGTGAGACGGGGTAAAAGCAAGCAAGGAAAAAAAGAAGAGCATGAGGGATGAAAAAAAATGTTCTCCAAATAGGGAAAACATTTAAAGATGATTTTCTTAAAATGTAGTTTTAATAAAAGTTGTGTTTTGATCACTCATAAGAGAGCAGTTCTTCAGAAAACTTACTTTCAATCTGTCACTTTTAAGTCTCCAAAACCTTGGGAGAAAAAAAAAACTGATTTTTTTCCTTAGAAAATATATAAATTTTGGTACATTCCAGGCAGAAGGAGCTGGATTGGAATGAGAGAAATGCAGACAGAAGTGAAAAATACTCTGTAATGTGTAACAAGGCTATACTGATTACAGAAAAAAGGGTATTTGCTGTGCTTGGTCTTCCCAGTTTTACTGATCCTTCTGACAAAATTTAGGTCAATTCTGAGCATGGTGACAGTGTTATTGGAGGGGTTTATTCTGGAGGATTTTCCTGCCTAAGAGCATCAGCATGTTCAGCCCTATCTGATTTCAAGAAAAACAAGAAAGCAATTTGCTTTGAATAGCATCCATGGTACCTCTGGTTTTTTTTTCTGTTTTAGACTGACTGTTTGCCCACTACTTGCTTGAATTTGTTATTGATCATCTTCTCTTTGATTTCTCCACAGGAGACACAAAATTGTTGGATTGGATAGTAATGGTTTTTATGTTTTTCTGTAGGTTTAGCAGCTCCACTCAATATACAAGAGGGTAATGTGACAGACACTTCAATACAGATTTCTTGGGACCGTGCAGAAGGGGATTTTCAGCAGTATGAAGTCACATGTACAAACTGTGCAAGTCCTTTTAGGGTATGCTTTTTAAAAGACACTGTTCAGTCAATGAGTTATTTTTGTTAAATCTTATAGCATTTAGAGATTAAATTAAAAGCTATGGATCCTGCTAAAATAGATGGAGGTGCCACTAATGTAACAGAAACAAATTTTGCAAATAGTTCTTTGTTTGGATTTTTAGGTCCAGAAGGTCAGGCAAGAAACAGCAACGTTTTCCAACCTTATTCCTGGTAAATTGTACAGCTTTACAGTTCGAACAGAAAAGGAAGGTTTCAGAGATAGCGCATTTGCTGCAAAGGAAATAGAGACAGGTGAGGCCTCGGTGATGCTATATTCATAATTTGATTTTCTTCTTCTTATATCTCTTATTTTCTTCTACATTCACTTGAATTTTATTTTTGTTTAAAACAAAAAAGAATAAATAATCCTCATTATTTTCTCCTTATTCACTTTCATTGTTACTTTCTTTATTCTTCAACTGTATCCTTCCAAGTACATGCACTTGAATTTGGTTGTAGTGAACAATTAATTCCTGTTATTAACATCATAATGACTCAAGCAGTTTTACACTACAGGTGTACAATTGGTGCTTGCAGACTTGTTACCAGCACTAGAGGAAGCAGTCTTTTTTCTTAAACTTCTGTTTTTACTTCAGTGCTGAATTTGAACACAACTGTGTTCAGAACTAAATTAGTTTTCTGACGTTCTCTCATTTGCCTCTTGTATCAGCAGTAAATATGGAGTTGTCAGCCTATCAAAGCCTCATTTCCACAACTCAAGGAATACACAGCCAGGTGGAAACACAAATTAAGGGTTCCCAGGGTCAGATACCCAGTCTGAGATGCCAATGACTGATGTGAGGATGTATGTGTGAGTGTCTGACTGCCAGGGGGCCACGGTAAGCCAGGGAGTAGGTGAAGTGCCTGGGAGCAAGCATGGGGGTGAACAGCTCTCTGAGAGCCAGCTCTGGCTGTGAGAGCATCTGTGTATCTCCAAGGGTGGTCAGTTTGGGGGAGCATCAGGGGAGCAGTATGAGGCCATAAGTGCCGTCTCAGTTCATGTGAATGCTCTGAGTGATTGTGATCTGTGTGCCAGGCTTTATATATATGTGCATATATGCCTGCTTTGTGTGCGTGTGAGTTCTGGGAATACACCTTCAGCCTGGTTGGCTTTGAGACATGAGGCAGAGCAGCCTCACCTCTCTGGCTGATGGTTCCCAAATTATATAATTTCCTTTAACAGGTTCCTAATGTGAAAAGTATAGGTTAAAATAAGGCAAGCATGATCAAAGTTATATAATGTTTTAAATTCAAGGAACCATTGACTAAAGTTAATGCAAACAGTGGAAGATGTCTGTAAAATTTCTGTGAGAGGGTAAGTCATGGGGAAGTAATTATGGAACAAGTAAGACAAAATTCATGGATATTCTCTTTGCAAGAACTAAGGTCTTGAAATGAGACAGAAGAGAGCAAGCCGAAAACAAGCAAAAGGAAATAGTTGTTTATAAAATTTATAGATAAGGTACAGAACTCCTGCCCACAGGATATTTTGGGTTATGATTGTGGTTTGGCTCAAGAAATCCATGGTATGCATGCTAGGAGACAACCTGAGAGGTTACTTAAGGGGATTATCAGTGCATGCAAGTTTTGTTTTCTGTAGACATCTGTTTTCAGCCACCACTGAATACAAGATATTTTGCTAGCAGGAATTTTGGTCTTGGCCAAGCAAGTTATTCTTATGTTGACATTTCTTTTCCTGATAAATTGTCAGTGTTTGAGGAAAGAAACGTCAAAACTACACTAAATAGCATTACAGAGCAATGGCGTTGAGTCTGGTGGGTAATAAAAGTCCCTACACTCTTTACTGCAGCAATATTATTCAGTTTATCTGAAGGGGAGACAAGGACAACACCATTTTTTTCTGGAGTTTTCATCACATTCTGCTGAAATAAGTCCTGTCATAGAATAATGTGTTTAAAATATATTTTAAAGTAATGTTACTTCTCACTGTCGTGCAGTACCAAGCGCAGTTAAGTATCTGAACTATAGCAGAGACTCTGATTCAATAACTGTTACCTGGCCACCAGCCCAAAATAAATTTGATGGATATGTTCTTTCAATAAAGAGCAAGGTCTTCAACAAAGAGAACATGTTATCTTCTGCTGTAAGGTATGAGGACTGCATTTTAATATTCAGCTATTTAAAAAATAACTAAAATGAACAGAAAACAGATATTTCATGCTATATTTAAAATAAGTAATGTGCAGTATTACTTATATGGGATATATATTTGATGTTTCACTTGATATATGCTACTATTTCTGTGTGAAAAAAAGAATATTTAGGAATTCTGTTTTTTTTTAATAAATTACGTACTGTATCATATAAAGAAATAATTTCCACAATGTTGTAAATAATTTAAATTATTAAGCTACATGTATTTTAAAATACTAAAGAAAACAGTCTCTCTTTTTGACATTTGTAGAATGTACAAACTTGAGAGTCTTCTGCCAGGCACTGATTTCTTAATTAGTATTGTGACAACGAATGGACTAAAAAGAAGTCACCCCACCACTCTCAAGATTAACACCTGTAGGTTCACAATTCACTGTTATGTTTTAATGTTTTGTATATAAAAACATAATTTGTTATTAAATTAATGCATGGAATTATTAAAATCAATTAAGTCAGTGAATGGATTAATGTATATGTGTCTTTCCTTACAAATTAAACACCCTTAAAAGTTATAAAATAAGTAAAAGATTTTTCAATACAAATTAGTTTCCTCCCTAGTTAATGGGATTATGCTGATAATTGAATCTGCATGTTGCTAGGATGATGGAACTTTTCCATAAAAAATTTACAAACATTGCTTGTATTTCTGATTCTGTTGCTAATACATAGAGGTGAATTGAGTTTTTCATATTTTCTTCAATATGAAATGTGTATCAATGTTGAACTATAAAATAATTACTAACAGCAGTATTTTCTTCAATTGAATACAAAATACTTTGATTCTAAATTTGGCATTCTCTCCTACCCTTCCCTAAGGTCCTGATCCACCATCAGACTTACAGGTGCTTGGACAAGAAGAAAATACAGTATATTTGTCTTGGAAACTACCTAGAGGAGGATTTGATATGTTTCAGGTGGGATAATCATGGTAAAAAAAACAATGCAATCATAAATTTCACAGTGAAATAATCATCCTGCATTTATTATACTAAACATACATATATGAGTATAATAATACTTATATACAACAAGAATCATTTGTCTCTATAAACCATGTAATTATGGGAGGGAAATACTGTTTCTAGAGATGGTCAGATAAATACGAAAAAACTGGGTTCTAATATTTCATGGTTAGTATTACAGAGTGGCTTGTCATCGTTAGTATTTTGAAGCATATACTTTGGAACACTTGGCATGAAATATAGAGTTGTTTCTTTTCTTCCAGTGCTCTGGTTAGAAACAATTCACTGTGACATCTAAACATTTGGTTTGTGGATCGTGTTTCACTGGGACATTCAGCTAGGCTCTTTTGTATCCTGTCTTTTGCAGCCTACCTTATATTATCCTTTGCCTTTCGAAGTCACTGTGTAAACATGGTCATGCAGTCAACTCTTCAGCCACTTCTGTCCAGTAATAAATTTGTCATTTGAATCAATTATGATTTCAAGGTGTCATCCCACATCATAACTTAATGGCTAGGATATTCTTCGTTATGTAGCAAAATCATGAAACAAACAAAGTACCTTACTCTCATTGTCTTACATAATTTATACCCCAATATTGAAGTGTCCAATTCTGCTCCCCACTCCATGACTAAAACTTGAAGTCTGAGTATTCTTGAGTGTAGTTTCTTACCACTTCTTATCTTTTAATTAGTATACAGCTGCACTGATCTGAATGAATAAACTGAGCCAGTTAACCTACCCAGCCTCATTTGCTGATGTAGCTGGGAATAATTTTCCAAATTTCAAAATTTAATTTGATTCTCTTGTTCGTGTTCTGAAGCAGCTCAGATGCACTTTTGTATGTGGTCAGGTTATTTTTATCATCTCATGGAAAGTAATTGTCATCTGTAATACTGATCTTTATGGCACTGTACTATTGCTTGGTATTGGTATCTCATACAGTAAGCAGCTACATTAGACAGTGCTTTATCAGAATAAATTAGGTTGTCTATAAATCTTTAATAGGAAGGGATTCAGTAGACTGGTTGCTTAGTGAAGTGCACCTGCATAAAAGGGATCATTTTACTAATCATTTAAAATTAATTGTCCCAGCTCACCAACTTTCTATGCAATATACACACACAAAAAATAGTGTGCACAAAAGAAACTTTCCTAACTTGTTTATGCTAGATGTAAATTTTTAATCTATAGCTTTGCTTCTAGCATTTTGCAGTGCTGTAATTCTAATGAACTGATGACAGTCTCCAAGATCTAGTATGTATTAAGAGGTGCTGTGTCAGTACAACAAGTAGACACCTAAGGGAACTGCACTATTCCTTCTCAGATCCATAGCACCTGAATCAAAGTTCTTACAGGTCACCACTATGACCGCTCCACTCTTGGAGGAAGTAATTGGTGAGCTTACAGAACACATTGACATAGACAGCTGCAAACCATCATGATCTATTAGTACTGCCACACCCAAGAAATCCATGCAGGTATGCACGCTGGGGAAGTTTGTCTAGAGCCCTCCTCTGCAAGGCAGACACAGTGTGCATCTTGCTTTTCACTAGTGCAGATGAGAAATGGTCTGCAAAAGCAGCGTTCTGTGTCCACGGAAAGGACTGTCACAGCCATTTATTCCTTCACCTCAAGAGTTGTCTGGGAGGTCAAAAGGAATTCCTCACAGCCTCCATGAAATAAGAGGCCAAATTAAAACTGGTATCTGCAGCACTTTTATTCACTTCAGTGGCTCAAAGCAGTGAGTTCTCAAGGTATCCTACTGAGCTGATTTGAGTGACTGATTCCCTGGGGTTCTTTCTTTTTTTCATTCTTTCTTTCTAGTCTTGTAGTTAATTGCACAGCTTAGTGATACAGCTGTGTGACTGAGCAGGCAGAGTACACTCTGTTACCCTTCCTCCAAGAGTAAAGGCTTTGCCTCCTCCATCTATTTTTAAAGATTAAAAATGCTTGCACCACTATTAGGAAATATTAGAATAAGTAGTAGAATATAAAAGTTCAACCCTTTCCTTATTTTGTTTCTAAAATGTGGGGAATATTGTAAATACTTGTATATAAACAGGTAGTTGGAATATTTGAACATACATTTTATGAAGTGAAATAATTTATGACATAAACTATCATCAACTGTTATATTAACACATTAGTCTAATATATATTTTTACTTATAAATTATGTGATAATATAGTTGATACATAATATATCATATAATTGCTTATATAATATTATAAGTATAAATATGTAAGTAGAATAGTGTGTACTTAATTATACTGGATATAAGTAATTGCTCTTCTTCCATAGCTTTCATATCGTCTGATGAAAAATGAAAAGCCACTTACCAGAACTGTTTATGATAGCAGAGCTGTCGTGAAAAATCTGGCCCCTGGGATGGAATATACATTTCAGTTAAGGACAATTAAAGGCTGGGATTCCTCTGTTGCTGTGGAGAAAAACGTTGTGACAAGTAAGGAAGTACCTCGTAATTTGTGTACTTTTGAATAAAAGTAGACGTGGGTACAGAGGCATTAAAATCATTTCATGCAAGTGCTGTAAAAGGATCACACTGTTCAAAATTGAGTTTAACTTTAGGGAGAAAATTCTGCTTCATCTTGTCATAGTTGCTTAAATGGGAATCCTTGATGAAGTTGAGGAGTCTAAACATAGTTGTACATACCCATTTGAAAAAAGAAATGAACTCTCAAAATTCTTCCAGCTCTAGCACAAGCAAGATACTACCAGAATTACTTTGCATTTTGTTTGTAATTATTTCTGCATCTTTTAAATTATTGCAAACCCATGGTGTAAGATTTGAAGATTGCTTCAGCACAAGGCCACAGAAAGCTTTAAAAAGTGGGAAGAAAAATCATGCTTCCAATTATATAATGAGATCCAGAGTATTAACACTGAGTCTTGTGCTCATGTTTTCCAATGCTCCTGTCATATTGCATAGGAAGAGAAGGCTTTTGCTTGTGGAAGAAATCTGAAGAAATGGATTTATATTGGCTTATGGCCTGACAAAGTAGATAGAGTAGATATGTGTAATCAAAAAATTAAGTCCTGTTTTTATACACATGCATATCTTAGACCTCTCCCCTTGGATGGGTTTTCTGTGTCTTGTTGGGGCTGTAATTCCTTAATTAGTCAGGAGGCTCTGCAGTTAGTTTTTCAAAGATGAGTGAATCTGAAAAAACTGGAGTAGATCTTCGGAATTTTGTCAGTGGAAAATGAAAGATAATAATAATCATCTTGGTCCTGAAAGTGCTCCTTTTCAGTACAGTATATGGCCAGAATATGGAGGAATTACTCTCATCATTTCAATGACAAGTCTTTAGGATTCTTTTCATACTGTAAAATGCAGCTTTTAATGGAAGTAAGATTTTTGTTTTTTTTAAATTAAAGAAAGTTATAAGTTATCACACTGGAACAAGGGTTTGTTTTTTTTTTAATTTTTTTTTTTGTTTCGCTTTGTTTTTTTGTTTTTTCTTGGTTTTTTTTGGAGGACTACAAACAATTTTATTTTCTAACAGTAGGTGTATGTTACATATTAATGGAGTTGTTATTTATAAATAAATATCTACTCTTTCAGAATTCTGAATATAACCAAGAGGAATAAAGGTTTAATTGAATAAAATCACCACAAAGTCTTCCTTTTCACTCTATTTGGTGAGCAGTGCTACTGTTCTACTAGAAGATTTAATAAGTCTGGAATTCTCTTCCATAAATTACATAGTGCACAGAAGAGTTACATTGCCAAGTTTTACTCTGGGTAACATAATGGAACTGGTTACTAGACATCCATACAAATGTACTTCTTAAATTTGCCTTAGTATTTCACTAAACTGTGAAACCCAAAATCTTTTAAATAAAAAGCATTTATTTTCCAAAGCTGATATTTTTTTTTTTTATATTTTAAGAACTATGTATTAAAATTGTCTCTATTAATCTGAATGACTTTACTATAGAACCAGCTGGGATCTGCAGTTTGGCATTGAAAACGGTAAATACTTCCTCTGCGACTTTAATGTGGAATCCAACCAAGAGTAACTTCACATCTTATAAAGCATCTTTATCAAACAGCACCTTTATAAGCAAGTTTATGATTCCAGGAGCAGTATCTAACTACAGTGTTAAAAATCTGACTGCTGGGGGTGTTTATAATTTCACACTGCGAAGACTGCAAGGCAATATTGAAGGAGCTCCTGCATTCATTGAAATCGTAGCAGGTCTGTACAGTTTCCTATTTTTTCTACTTGCTGGCAAATGGTAGCTCTCCATAACCATTTAGCCTTGTGTGTACCACTTGTTGAATAACATGGGAATTTCAAGAGAGATTACAAGTAATAGTTTACTGTGGTCCTGGACGTGCATTATCTATAATGTATGCAAGTTAAATCTAGTGATTCCCAACCAGAAAAAATATTTATCTGTGCAGCATGTCTTTTGATCTTGTGTAATATCTTTGATGTATTGCAGGTCTTCATCCTGCAAAGAGTTATGCACTATCTGAACATAACCTTAAAAGTTTGCAGAATTAAGTAATGTAAACCGTTCAATTCAAGGACTGTTTCCTATTAGGTTTTTACTTAAAAAATAATGGGGTAAAATCTCAATCTTGTTGTTTGTGTGCAGTTTAATGTAATGTAGTAATATGAAATACAGATTAAATTTAAAAGGCACAAGAACTACCATAACCAATTTCTATTACTACTTTCTTATACTATGTCAGCGGTTGATGGGCAGGTTCAGCCCAGTTCTGTGACGATTGGTGCAGGGGACCCATGGACCCACACCTCAGGAAAGGGGAAGGGGGAAAGGGAAAAGGGAGATGGATAGAAACAAAACAGCGGCAACAATCTGAGGAGGAAAGCTAATTTACTACATAAGATATCAGAAAGCAAAATAACACAATATAATACAATATAATTGCAACTAAAGCTAATGAATCAAATAAAATGAGCAAGAGAGTGTGTCCGATAAACCGAAGGCCTTACGCTAACGCTGAAGGCGAGACGGCAGCGAGCACCCACTGCTGAGTCCATCCCAAAGGAAAGAGAGAGTGTCCCGTGACCGCAGACAGTTTTTATCTTTTCTTCTGAGCGGAAATACATAAGAATACAAAGCAGCGTTCCCCCTGGGGAACATAGTTCTTCTCTTCTGTGACCCATAACTATCGATGATCCATGGAGCTGGAGCATTAACTCTTTAACTCTCAATGCACTGCATGATGTTATGATGTGGAATGCCAATAACAAAAGTCATAAAACCATGACATACTACTTGAAAAGTTTTACTTGTGGCAATGACATAGTGGTATGAAAGAGACTTGAGAAGTGTTGGAAGTTCCCAGTGACATGTTATGAGACATGTCATGACATTTGCTTGTGTGCTTTTGGGATTGTACACTTCAGCTGCAGGCAGGGGGTTTGAAGCAAGAGGTTGAAAAGAATCTTTAAAATGCCGTGTCATAGCAGTGGAAATCCTTACATTTACTTTGAAGTAGTAGCCTTGAGAGAAAACCTGTGAAGAAAAATGTTGCACATCTTTTATAGGATGAACTAAGACCACATTACTGTAATACTTAATCATTATTAGTATTTTTTCTAATTCCTGGAAACTTTAAGTCAGGTTGGTTGACCCATTTGTGATTGCTTTTGCTTAAATGTGTTGAGATTACATCACATTGCTGAGCATGCTGATTTATAATGATTAATTTTCAGAAAAATTAACATGCTGCATTGTGCACATCATGCTCTGTGATGTATCTACTCAGCTGCAACAAGTTATGTCAGTGAAATGTGCAGGAAGCTTTGTGCTTTACACAGATACACTGACTATATACTTTACACAAATATACTGGCCACTGCTGGTAAGAATTGGATGTTAACATGTAGATAGGAGTATGGCAGAAGAACTGGTGCTATGAGGCTCAAGTGAACTTGAGCATGCATGCACTGGTGGTATGGTTAAAACTGCAAGAGGGTAGGAGTGAAACTTTTTGTCAGCGTCAGTGGAAAAGGTAGTTCTCAATCACAGGGTAATAGCAGGACTTTTTTTTAGCTTCGTGGCACTGTATTTCTCTTTCTGTGAGGAAGCTTCTGCTGCTGAGTCGGAAATAATGCAACTGAGGTAGTTGACTTTAAGTAAGATAACTCAGGTTTTAATCGTGGGTTTGTATAAAAGACCTGTACAAGCATAATGCCAGTGGAAATTGTAGTACTAATGGTAACATTAGGACTTAGAATTTAAATAAGTGTAATAAAAGGAAGAAGTTGTGCTCTCAGTTACACTTGCAATTCTCTACTTAGATTTTTTTTTCTGTTAGTATTAAAATAAATTTAAAAAGTAATCAAAAGAAACAATCATATATGTGAGAAATACATATAGAATATAAAAATCTGGTGGTAATATTTTAATACATTAATATTTCAAGTAGAATATTTGGTGGCAGAGCAGTAGTAGTGATCTGTTTGAAAGTGCAGGGAAAAGAGTTCAGGAAAGATATAGATTTACAGTAAATAAAAACAAGTGGAGCTCTTCCAGGATAGAAGTGATGTGATATTTAGACTGAAAAAACCATTATTTGTATAAGAACAGTATAGAAAATTTAGTTTGAATTCTGAAGAAACATGTTAGTAAGGGAGTCAGAGGACAGAGTGCATGGGAGTGGCACATACAGTATGTGACAAAGAGCATCTCTGACAGGGTTCACTGTGGTAGGTAGGCACAGGAACTGTTGTTATCTATCCGCACTATGGCTCTGTGCATGTGGATAAATAATGCAATATTAAAGATGCGTAATGTTGTAATGAGCTACTGATGAAGCTATAATCTGATTCCCTGGTGGGACTTGAGTGAATGATACAGATTTAAAAGTGCCTGAAAGGACAGAAAAATAAGAAAGTGAGATGATATTTCAGGAATATGTGAATACTTGTTTTTAATAAACAGAGTCCAAATTAGAAACTTTGGAGACTTCACTAATTAGATTTCCTGGAATTACTAGGATTTCAGATGCATGAAAATTATTCAAAAAGAATTAACTGTTTTGTAACAAGCCACGGAACAGAAAATCTGTAGTAGCATTAGTTGATACAGCAGTAGTGCTAGCTTAAAGGTTAAGTACAGCAGAAACACCAAAGCTGTGCCCAGATTCTTGCTTATCCAAACACTGGACTGAGATACCTGAGTATATCTCCACAATATCTACACAGCATAGTTAGGTGATTATCAATCATATCTCAGAAGTAGTACATCAATTGTAGTGTGAAATAATGCTGTATATGGGGTAATTAGCAATTATCCTTCTTGTAGTGAGTAAGCTGTTTCTGGATGCTTTTATATTCAGTTGTAACTACTTATATATTTTTCAAGGATGTATTTAGTTTAACATCTTATATTTCACCATTCTCTTTTAGAACCTGCAAAACCAGAAGGACTTAAATTCTTCAATGTTTCATCATATTCTTTTTCCCTGTATTGGAGACTACCATATGGACATGTAGACAGATTTCATGTGGATCTTATTCCTGACCATGGATCTGTTGTTATCTTAGATCTTGGAGTTAGAGAGTATCAGGTAGGTGCTTTTATTTCAGGACTCGCTTGGCCAGCTTTTCCTTATGCAGTGAGCTGAATGAGGAATGCAAAGTTGCTTCCTTACCTATTTAATACGGACGTGAAGAGAGAAGTATTAATATAAAATTACTGAAAGCAAATTTCAGCATTCAGAGTTTAGTAACTTAAAACAGTTAGTGAAGGCTTTTTTT
>VXAB01002501.1:465327-496548 GCA_013399175.1 Odontophorus gujanensis | reverse complement strand
GTATTTTTTTTTTTTTTTACCATTATGCATGGTAGTATAGGTGAAATTATAATAATTTTTAACAGTCATCAGAATTTTTAATCTTCTTTAAATGTGAAAAAATAACAGTGGTCAGGGGTGTTCAATGAGAGTATGAGAATTTATCAGATTTTTCAGAGGAAACCATGGTTGTGAGCAGTGGTTGTATTCATCTATTAGCTTGGCTTTTAAAATTAAATGAAAAGAGAGACAGAGAAAAAGCAACAATAACAAACAACTTAAGGGAGAGCAACTGATAAACTTCTGAAAAAAATTTAGCGTTGTAAAATAATATCCATGCATATAACAGTAGACTTCTGTGATGTTTCAGAAAAATGTAGCCATATCAGACATATTTTTATGAGTGTCATTTGTTTTCTTCAATGAAAGGAACTGAAATAAAGCATGCTAGAATGTCTCAAATATTAAGTTGATGTTATGCTTTGTTTTGTCCATGGTGATGTTGAGTGTCGCATATTTTGCATTCTTAGAAAAAAATCTTCTTGGAGTTCCAAATTTCATTGAATCTTTTTTGTAACAGTCAGTAACAAAAAAAACAACCAACCAACCAAACAGAAAAAACAGCTGAACAACTGAATGGAAAACAATCAAACAAACAAATCTTATTAAACAGTAGATTAACCTTCAGTAGTTCTTCTTATTTTTGCTGGCAGATTATTTATTTTCTGTAGAGTTACTGTAAAGGTGTCTCCATTGTTGGAAAACTTAATTAATGACTGTTTTTGACATACTATTTATTTATTTGTTTGTAGATCCTGGGCCGCCTGCATTTCTTGCAGGTGAAAGAGTTGGCTCTGCTGGAATTCTGCTGTCATGGAATACACCACGGCATCCAAATGGGAGAATTCTGTCCTATATTGTTAAATATAAAGAGGTCTGCCCATGGATGCAAACAGCTTATACACAGGTGACAACAAAGCCAGATAGTCTGGAAGTTCTTCTCACCAATCTTAACCCTGGAACAACTTATGAAATTAAGGTAAAAACTTTATGTTTAAGGTAAAACCTTTTAGTTTGAACTCTCTCTTGTTGTTCATTGTATGAAGCTACGTTAAGTGCATTGATTTCTGATGCACATCATTAATAACTTCTGCTGTATAACAAAATATATAGTAGATATTTGTTTGCTTCAGTGGATTTTAGTGTGCTTAAAATAATTTCTAACCACAGTTGTTCTATGACATACTTTCTTCTACTAATATTTTTACTGACATATATGTGGTGGAGAGTATGGAGCAAAGGTTAGAATTTTCAAAAATATCTAAATCCTTCATCTTCACTGAGCTTTAGTCTTTCAAATCGCTGGTGCACCTTGGGTATTACACATCGATTTCTAAATCACTTCAACCAAATCCATAAAAGCATGTACTTGCGTAATTCTTTATTTGATTTTAAACTTAACTGATTCAAGAAGGAATTTTCTTGCCTGATTTTTTTTTGTTTGTTTGTTTTTTTGCTTAGATATTCACGGGAGGTATTTACTGTCAAAATCAGCACATGGATTTTCATGATTTCTATATGCAAAATTCAGTGACACTGAGATTAGGCATTCTGAACTCTTCAAGTGTAAATAACTGGAAATGGACAGAAATGCATTATTATTCCCTTGGCAACATTTGCCATGAAGTTTTCTGTCACTTTCACAATAACCTTGGATAGGTACATCTTTTTAGAGTCAAGAATAAAATGAAATAATGTTTAATTTGCTTCATTCTATGTAATGTGAACGCATACCATGGAAAAATATTACATTTGTCAGTCAAGGAATAGAACTGTGCAGTAATCCTTTGTAATGATGATGTGCACATGTAAGAAAGTAGAAATCTAATTACAGCTTGCTACTGTGGGGAAATTGCTTGCTGCAAATCTTGTAGAGATGACCTTGCTGGTGAAAAGCAGAAATGGTTAGCCTTTGATCTGCCTCCAGTCATCTGTCGAAAAAGAAATTAAATAACTGGCTCCTGTTAGGAAAAAAAGTATTATAATTTAGACTAAGCTCATTACTGTGTTCAGATAAAGTTATTAAGATAGTTCAGTTTATTTGTGTGAGATTCACTATTAGAGGTTTTGCAAATTCTCTTCTTTGCTCTTCCTTGGGATAGCTGTAAGACATTTTAAATCACGTTTTACTTTGCAGTGATTTGCTTTGGTTGATATATTTGGGAGGCTAATCTTCTCACTACTGGTGTTTTAGCCATTGATCTTAGAGCAGAATTTGACTCATGAATGGGACTTTAGACCCAAGAACACTTGGCTAGAAGGGGCCACATGACTTTTGTCATGAGTGACTAAAAGTCTGTTGGCAAGAGGAGGGTTGTTACAGTCTGCTCCTGTGGTGAGCTGCTCCACTAGTTGACCCACTAGCAGTCTCACAGTCAGTACACTCAGGTGGAAATGTGTGGGCAAAAAGAAACAATAAAGGTTTTCATTGTCTTGACTAATTTAGTTCTTTGCTGGTGTTTTTTGAATTTCTTTGGGAGGGGGCAGTGAGTGGTTTTTGGTGGGCAGTTTGCTGTGCTAGTTAAAAGATCTTCATTTTTGCTTGGATGAAAATTTGTTATTGTTTTTACCCAGCTTGTGCTTGCTAAACTCCTTCTGGTATGTACCACAACAGGACATAGCATCTTATAAACTTTGAATATGGACTTCCTGTTTGTTTCTGACAGCCCAGTCTTGATTTTGTTTCTTTACATCTGATGAAGAAACGGTTGTAAAGAAACAATAGTTAGAAGTGATTATTTGTTATATGTTTGAGGATTATTTGAATGGTTGCAAAATTTTGGACACCCGATGACTGATAAATATGTAAAAATATTCAATCAAGTAAGATTTTTCCTAAACTCCAAATAATTCGTGTCAGCACTGTATTTCAAAGCACAAACATTAATACTCCTTCCCAATTTTAATTACTACTATTTGAAATGTGAGAACTTTTGTTATCCACAAAGTAACCTTGACTTCTCAAATTTTTGCTATAATGGCATATTTTTGCTATAGTGGCATGATCTCCTAGTGATTTCTAACAGCTAATGGTACATTTCACAAGCAAATATTTTATCTTCAAAGCCAGTCAGTGTGTACAGTTAACACCTTCACCATGCAGAAGTTTGTATACTTCTGTCATATTACCCTGGACTTTTCTTAAAACTGCAAATCTCAAATGGAAGACTTTTGGTGTAGCACTTTTTTTTCTGGACTCTGTCTACCATATTTGTTTTGCTCATTTGTATGTTTATGGTTTAAAAGCTGGAAGGCAAATCTCTGCTTTTCCTTAAGATATTCATAGTCCCTGTGCATCCTATTTGTTCTCTAATTTGACTTGTTTTTTCTTTAGGTTGCTGCTGAGAACAGTGCTGGTGTTGGAATATTTAGTGCTCCTTTTCTTTTCCAGACTGCAGAAAGTGGTAATTTTGATGAACCTGCTTATTAGAACTTCTCTGATCTGCTCAAGTGCAGTATCTCTGATGCTTCGTATTTTATATTTGACTAAATTCTGTTTCATTTAGCAGAAAATTCTGATTTTTCTGTATTTTCTCCCTCAATGGAAAATGGTGCTCCTTGTCCTATTTGCCAGTAATAGGATATAGGGTGTGGTGTGCACATAAGGAGGTTCTCATATGAAAACTCTTAGTATATCTTAGTGTTTTTCTATACAAGTTTCTAGGTAGGCTGTTTCAAGAAAGTGTCAGAGGAGAGAACTATCTATGAATTACACCCACCAGCTAATGCCAGCAGCAGTACTAAGAGGTTGAGTGCACTAGGATCAGTTCTTGAATTACCTCCTTGCATCAAGCTGTATTTGTTCAGTGCCTAAGTCAAAGTACCTTCCCTAAAAATCCACGACACAATATGTTTTACTTTTTACTTCTTAATTCTAAAGTAAAAAGGGGTGAAAAAAGGCACATTTGGTATGAAAATGACCTTATGAATTTGAAAATTAAAAAAAAAAGTACATTTTTATACTAAATTTCCATAATTTCAACAAATTTACTATTTTTAGCCTTGCTTTTCCAAGCTCTTCAGGAACAGCTGAACCTTGGCTGAAACACTGGCACCAGGCCAGTTATGTTGAGGTGTACAGGTCTAATTGGAATACAGAAATTGTGTTGCCATTGTGGTGACTGGCCCTCTGTGTTTGGGACAGTAGGCTGATTTCTGCTGCAGGACAAATTGTGATATCAAACATGATGTCAGTTAAAGGCAGGAAATCATTCAGCATGAGATTTCTGAGATAACAATGAATTATGAAACCAAATATGAGAAGGCGTAGCAAACTTGGTTAGAGGAGCTATACAAATCATTATCCTTCTATATTTTTGTAACAAATTGCTTACAGAAAACAAGACTTCAGTGAACTCTATTTATTCATAGTTGACACAGGACAATACTAGCATTTTTCCATGCGAGAATTTCAGCTTTTTACTTTTTGATACTATCTGTTCACATTTGTATAAAGGTAAATGCCTTATTATTAATGTAATTGAAAGACCTGTTAAAATTGGACGTGAGAGTTGTATGTCACTCCGATACAATTCTTCTTCTTTTAAACTATTGCCATGACGGTTAAAGAAACTTGAACAACTTGACCAAAATGGGCTTCAGTTTACAATACTAAAGTTATCTGGAAGTTATCTAGAGTCGGTAGTTGAAATGGATAGTATGTTTTTTAACATACAAACAAAGAGCTTTCTTGAACTGGTCTAACTGAAATTATGATTTTCAATTTAAGATCACTGAATACAGGGGAGCATAAATATTTGAAATATGATAGGTTCTTTGGGTACTGTAGTACTAAATGGTAGCGAATATAATTTTAGATCATGGTAGGTTTGATTCTAAATTACATATTTACTGAGAAGAGTATGTCTCACTGCTTTTGTTTGTTTTGTTTTCAAGCTCCAGGTAAAGTAGTGAATCTCACAGTTGAAGCCTTAAATTATTCAGCTGTAAATCTGATCTGGTTTCTCCCTCGACAACCAAATGGGAAGATAACTAGTTTCAAGATTAGTGTGAAACATGCAAGAAGTGGAATTGTAGTGAAAGATGTCTTGGTTAAAGTAGAGGACCTTCTGTCTGGGAGGTTACCAGAGTGTAATGTAAGTGCCATAAACCTTTAAAATTAGAAGTAGACTGAAGCTAGAGAATATAATATAATTTCAATTTTGAGGCCATTTGGAGGTTTGCTTTTCAGAACAATCCCCATTTCCTTACAGAGTTAGGCCTGAGGCAGGGTACAACATAGAGAAAATGCTTTCTGTCCAAAGTAGATGAAGCAGAGTATTTTACCTTGAAGAGCTCAGTTTATTCCAAGTAAAAATGTTAAGAAAGGATCAGTTAACTGATATATTTTTAACTGAAAAGGGTGAAATAAATAAATTTGATGTTTCAGTTTTCATTTCTAATTTTTAAAGCATTCACTTTGAAAAGAATGTTTCTGTTACTGTAGAGACCAATATTTCATTTTTATATGAAGTTTTATAATGCTTCATATATTTTAAGTAGCGTTCTATTTTAAATAACACATTTCAACAATAGTTTAATACTTTTTGAAGCAACATAAAAAAAATCAGAATGGTATTCAAAAATTGTTTGTAGACAGTTGTTCATAAACTTTCAATGAGTATTTAAGAATTTTGGCTATCCATTGGTTTTAAACCTGAAGCTAGTGTATAACTTTCAGAATTTCTTGAAGAATATTCTTCTTTTCAATCTTTATTCTCCTTTTTTGTTTATTCTGAACCATGTGTTATGACTATTACGATGTCAAGTTGCCTTTATGTTATTTTTTAGCATGCTAGACCTAGTAGTTCATTGAGAAGTGCAGTTTTAAATGATAAAAAATGATCAGGAATTTAGTTTCTAATTTTATTTTCATGACAGTGTTAAGCAATTTATGGGCTCTCAACATCAAGATGATTTTATTTAGCATGGGGGATCTACCACATACTGAATCATAACACATCAATGATTGTGAAGCCTAGCAGTTTTCAGTTTTTCAGAGTTGTCTCCTGACAGTTTGGATCAGAAAAGCCCTGTCTGGTACCTGCTATATATATATACATCAGTCTCTCTCTGAATATATTTGTATTTACACATATATGCACACATACAATATTTGTATGTTGAAGAAAGATCTCCCTATATATATATATATGTACAATATATATATATTGTAGAGAGGGAATCTAAATACTAAATCTGGGAATAGCTAAATGGAGCCTAAAAAGCTCCTTCTGTTGAATTATATTTGAAATGTTTTTGAATAAGGGCAAACACTATAATACTGTCACTAACAGGATGTGCTGGCACTTCAACTAATGAAATGATAAACTGATTTTATATTGAAGTTTGTAAATTAAAAAAAAAGATTCAGATGCAGGTGGTTTTGTTTCAAAGGGTGCCTGCCTTTTTTTGATCTCTATATATCAACTATTACATGGTGTACTTTCTGTTTATAACATTCCATATTTTTCTTACTAGGATAACAGTGAATCATTTTTGTGGAGTACAACTACTCCTTCAACTACTTTTGGTAAATCCACAATTCCTTCAAGTACGACAGTTACATCAAGTACAGAAGCATCTAGTCAAATGAGCTCAGTTTGGAATGAACCAATCAGTTTTGTTATAACTAACCTGAGGGCATATACCACCTATCTTTTTGAAGTCTCTGCAGTTAACACTGAAGCAGGTTACATTGACAGTGCAATTGTCCGAACACCGGAATCAGGTATATACTACTTTCAAAAGTTAATGAAGTTCTCAAATTTACAGAAAAATAAACAGAACATCAACATGAAGTTATGTTGCAGGATACTTTATTCTGAATCTACCTTTATCTGTGTCACGCTTATGTGTGCATGGTTACCTAATTTTTAAATTATTGAAATCAACTGGAAATGATCATAACTATTAATGTCTCTAGTAATATAGGAAGGTAGGGATTCTCTTGTAGTGAAAACTCAAAGGAATCGAACTATGCTCAGTGTAGATAATTCTTTTCTCTTGAATTTTGTGAAAAACTAAGGATAATTCAAGAACTGCAATTAATAGTGCAATGGAATGGAAATTAAAAAATAAACGAAGGGAAAGAGTGTCAGTCATAGTATTAAAAAAGCATGTATAATTCATACATAGCAATAGGCTTGAAGCTTCTTTGCATTTGAGGGGAAAAAAGCGGTATAAAGAAAAAGAACCCCTTTCCCATGGTTCCTCAGTCTGGAGCTATTGCAGAATGTTGGTCAGTGCTGAAGAAATCTCTAAGCACTGGAAAAATTGGTTTTTGGATTACTCAAAATACTCTAAGAAGTTAGAATTGAAATTGAAGCTTATCCAAGAGCAGAAGTTACTGAGATAACAGGCAGTGTTAATACAGCCATACTAGAAAGCTGTGTTTCCAGAGGAATGTTACTCTGAGTTTTTTGTTTGCTTGAACATTCTTCTTTTGTCTGACACAGTTTGATGTTATTGGGCTGCTCATTCATTCATCAAACAGTTATAGCAGTGTTCAAATTAAAATAAATGTTATTCTCTTCTAGTACTGTTCATCTGAATGATTTTGCTAATATCAAAACATCCTTAGTTTGGATTTCTGTCTAGAGCAACTTAAATAAATTTTTCCAACTATGTATGGTTGAAAAGAATTGTAGCTGCTTTAGTTTTCTTTGGATTCGGTTTTCTATTTCAGTTGTTATATCACTAACTTATGAAGGTATACTTTAGGAAGGAAGGTATGCTTTGGAAAGGGATTGGATTCTGTAGATGCTTTAATTTATGTGAACAGTTCCATGAATATTTTTCTCTGTTATAGGACATTGTCAGTATTTTTCCTTCAGCACATTTAATATTTGCGTTTAAAATGAATTGTCTGGTATGCAATTCTTGGAAATTCTAGATATAAATTATTTTATCTTCAAAGACTTTTTCCAATATTAAGTTCCAGAAGATCCACCACAAAATTTTGCCAAGGTCAACATTACAGCAAAGTCTTTCTCAGTGATGTGGGACCCACCAACGATAGTAACAGGGAAATTTAGTTACAGAGTTGAGCTGTACGGGCCATCTGGTAAGTCTGATTTTTTTTTTTTAATTATTATTTTTTGCTGTTATGTCCTTATGCTTGCATTCTTAGTGTCACTACCAGTGGAGAAAGGAAATTTGAAAGCACTGCTATGTATCTGTTTCAATATTAGAATTGTTAGCACTTCTTAGATAACTTTTAAACCAGCCCACTGTAAGGATTAGTACACAATGAAATTCATGTTAGGCATTCTTAACAGTAGAGGAAACCAACTCCCCTCACTCGTTCAGAAAAATGGTAAACTAAGCTCACAGCTGAATTAGAATGCCTATTTAGTCAGATCGTTCTGTGTATTACAGGTATGTAAGATATGTATTCTGAATCTTACTCTTTTTCTGTTAAATATTCCTTGAAGATTTTCGTCTCACTGCAGTTTGACTCTCTTTTGGTACTTCTGTATTTGTTCTTTAACTCAGACATGGTTAAAGTGACAAGGTTATTTGGTTATATAACTACATACTGTTACAGAAGTGAACAAACTGTCTACTAAATATGTTTATAGAACAACATAGGATTAGCAAGAGAAATTAATTTATAGACAGCAACAATAATTAAAGAAATAGACAAATAATCTTCTTATCTTAAAAGCCATACATCCTTGAAATAGCATTTTAGTTTCTTTGTTTTGTTGTTGTTTGTTTTGTTTTTAAATGCATTTAGTATTATTTCCCATGAGGAAATACCAAATTATTCTTTTCAGAAACAAATTTGGCATTTCATCTTCCTTAAAAGCAGTTTTGTTCAGTATAAGCCAATGATGAACTGTTTTTTGAGCTACAATCTCTTCATTTGCATTCCAGGACATATTCTGGATAACAGCACAAAAGATCATAAGTTCATATTTCACAGCCTTGTGCCATTTACAATGTACGATGTGTATGTTGGTGCAGAGACAAGTGCTGGTGTAGGACCAAAGACAAACCTTACAGTTTTCACTCCTGCAGATGGTAAGTAAGCATAGAGAAATGAAGTAAATAGGCTGTACATAGTGACTGCTGTCAGTTTTTCCTTCAAATTTTTATTTTTTTTTTTGCAAAAACTTTGCAACAGGAGGAATAGAGGTGTTGTACAAACTAATGAAAGAAATGAGCTGAATATCTACTGTGTCGGGTTTTTTTTTCCAATTTTATTTTGGAGTTCATACATGGTCACTAAATGTACTTGCCTATAGAAGCCTTCAATGGCTGTGAAAGAAAGGTAGCGCCTGAGCAACCTAGATTCAGTAATTAAGTTGCAGGTCACCCTCCTAGTCGTTAGATGGCAGCAAGTGGTAGGGAAATAACATTGCAGGACTCCACTAGGATCGCTTTGTTCAACCCTGAAATCTCCTTCCACTGATTTTCTCCAAATCCAGGGTCCCCCAGCAGACTGTGTGAGAGCCACCTTTACAAGAGACCATAGCTCTGAGGGGAACACTGACATTTTGCCCTGGGGCAAAGTGCTTATTAGTTCTGCTCAGAGTATCCTATGCTATGATTTGAGAATTTCTGCTCCTAGTGGTTCAGAAAAAAAATTGAGAATACCTATGTGATAGATAGGCAGTTTCAACATTGTTATTTTTATTATTTTTGTGTTACACAGCACAAATTTTGAAAAAATCTCAATCTCTGGTTTCAGCAAAGCTTGCTATTAAGGTGTTCCTGTGGTTACACCTTAATAGCAAGCTTTGCTGAAACCACCGATTGAGACTTTTCCTATAGTTCCTATTTGTTCTTACACTATCTGATTTTGTCAGATCTCAGAGGCAATTTCCTGAGATGACCTACCTCAATAGAGCCACTTTTATCTTCTGTGTAAATTCAGTCAGAAGCCAAATCCTTTTTGATAGTGTTTTAAATGACATGGAATGTCCAGTTTTAACATCATATATGCCAACTTTCATTATGCAAGGGATGTCAAGTCTGCCTTTTTCTTCAGTACATTTGTAAGAAATGATTTTTTGTACCAAATCTGAATATAATACTTTTGAAAATAAACACTCTGACAGTCCCACTTAAAGTACAGTATCATAATTACTGCATAGTTAAAGGAGAATTTGAATTGAAATTGACTGCAGAACTGAAATGAACAAGATGTATCACAATTGTTGTATTGTCTTTTAGCTTTTTATTCCTTTCCTGTATGACATCAATGTACTGAGAATTAAGTTTTCATTTTCAATGTACTTGAGAGTCCATACTTAAAAATAAGGCCTACTTACAGTGCACTGACTTAACTAGAACTAACCTAATTTACATCATCTGACCATAGTAATATGTATGTCATACATGTAGAAAAAAACAGTGAATATTTTATGAAATGTAACTTGTTTGCTGAAACAAACACTTGAAGTAACTTCCTATAGTGTAGGTGCAACTGAGAAGATAAGAATGATTTTTTTTTTCATAGAACCATAGACTGGTCTGGGTTGAAAAGGACCTCAAAGAACACGTAATTTCAAACTCTGTGCTGTGGGAAGAGTGGCCAACTTCTAGACCAGGCTACCCAGAGCCATATCCAGCTTTGCTTTGAATGCCTCCAGGGATGGGGCATCCACAACCTCTCTGGGCAACCTGTTCCAGTGTATCACCACCCTCTGAGTGAAAAACTTTTTCCTAACATCTGACCTAAATCTCCCCTGTCTTAGTTTAAAACCATTCCCTCTTGTCTTATCACTATGAACCTGTGTAAACAATCATTCCTCCTCCTGTTGATACATTCCCTTCAAGTATTAGAAGGCCACAATGAGGTCTCCTCGGATCCTTCTCTTCTCCACGCTGAACAAGCCCAGTTCCCTCAAACTTTCTTCACAGGAGATATGCTCCAGCCCTCTGATCGACCCTCCTCTGGACCTGTTCCAAGACCTCTGGGTCTTTCTTGTGCTGGACGCAGTACTCCAGATGGGGTCTCACAAGAGATGAGTAGAGGGGGACAATCACCTCCCTCTCCCTTCTGGCCACCATTTTTTTTAATGAAACCCAGTATATAGTTGGCCCTCAGGGCTGCAAATACACCCTGCTGACTCATGTCCAGCTTCTCATCCACCAGGACCCCCAAGTCCTTCTTTGCAGGACTGCTCTCCAGGAGTTGTTCCCCCAGTCCATATGAATACCTGGGATTGCATGCCTTGTCGAACCTCATTAAGTTCACATGGGCCCACTTCTCCAGCCTGTCCAAGTCCCTGTGGATGGTTTCCCATCCCTCCAGTGTATCAACTGCACTGCTCATCTTGGTGCCATCCACAAACTTACTAAGGGTGCACTCAATTCCATTGTCTTGGTTATTGATGAAGATGTTGAAGAGCACCAGTCCCAAGACTGACCCCTGGGAGCCACTACTTGTGACCTGTCTCTACCCAGGGATAAAACCATTGATCACAACCCTTTGGCTGTGATCAGCCAACCAGTTCTTAATCCACTGAGCAGTCCATACTTCAAATCCATACCTCTCCAATTTAGTGAGAAGGGTGTGGTGAGGGACAATGTCAAAGGCTTTGCAGAAGTCCAGGAAGATGACATCTGTCACCCTTCCCGTGTCCACCAATGCTGTCACTCCATCATAGAAGACTGTTCAGGCAAGATCTGCCCTTGGTGAAGTCACGCTGGCTGTCTCAGATCACCTCTTTGTCTCATATGTAACATGGTAACTAGGGGGATCTGCCCCATGATCTTCCCAGGCACATTTTTTAATGCCTATTGTACCTTGCATACAATTTTGGAAAGCTGGTAATAATTGGATATTTTTAATTAAATCAATTTTCTTCTTGAATATTTAGTCCCAGGTGCTGTATCAGACTTACATCTAGTAGAAGTGGAAGCCACATATATAAAAATTGTTTGGAAAAAACCACAACAACCAAATGGAATCATTACCCAGTATAGAGTTAAAGTACATGTGCAAGAAAAAGAAGTTACTCTGGAAAACATTATTCTCAGTGGAAAAAATAAGGTATTAAGTTTTTTTGATAAAGATTTCTTTGCTAGATTAAATCTGGTTCTCTGCCTTGTTCAGTAGGTACAGTATGTGAAATTAGCTGTTCCACATGAGTTTATAATGCTTTTAAATACCAACTTCCTCATGCCACCCTCTTTCTATGGCTGTGTTAGTAAGAGATTCCAGAGCTGCTATCTGTACTACATGAAAATCATAAATAATTCTAGAGAAATCCAGATCCTGAATTTCTTAGCTACTGAAGGCAGGACTCCATAGCTAACCAACATTATTATTTTTGCTGTTTAGTTCTTTTCAGCATAATAGCTCCTAGCATACCTAACAGAAGAGTATAGGTGCATAGATCAGTAAATGCCACTCAGGAAAACTTCCAGATGTGAATGTGAACTCTATGGAGAAATGAATTCAACATAAGTCTCCTAGGGCTGTTCAAGTGTTTTGCTTTCAAGGCAGGCACCCCTGCTCTTTCATCCTCATCTGCATCTTTGAATTTAAGTGTCTGACACTACATGCTGAATTCCATGCTATGGATGTAAGGATAGCTGCACACACCTTACAAATAAAATATTATATGGGATTTACAGTGACAGCTTCTCCAGCTTTTGAATTTTGGGCACTGATGTGCTCTGCATACTTTGACATAGGCCATTTTGAGCATGCTGCACAGAACTGTAGACCCTTAGCAAGCATTCAGCTCAAGACAGTTGTTTCTGAGTTAAGGGTTTGGTTTTTTTAATCTTAATGTTGAGCTTAGCTTCTAAAACTTTGCATAATTCCTTTTTTAGAAAGTGTTTGTCTTTGGATCTGACACAGAATCTTTGTTTTTGATACAGAGTTCACTGAAGGAGTTTGCTTTCACATTGCATGTTATACATTAAATAGAGCCCTGGAGCCAATTGTTTAAAAAGGTGCAGGGGAAAAAAAAAGATGAGGATAAGGATCCATTCATTAAAACAAACAAAGATCCTTGGAAAGTGAAATTATATAACTATGTAATTAAAGATTATATCATAGTACAGACAGAAGAGATGGAAAATTATCTACGCAGACATACTTTAATGCTGGGATTTCCTAATTTATGAATTCTTAATTTAGAACCACTGAAGCTTTCTAAAGCTTATTGAATTTAATTTTCTAATTAAAGAACAAAACAAATCATAACAAACATTGCCACTGACCCTCACAAGCATTATTTCCATGTGAATTAGTGTCTTGCAGTAAGAGGTTGGTGAAAATGAGGCTTATATGTCTTTTACCTGTTGGTACTTAGGTGAGATTGATGCTGAATATCTGGCTGTCTGTCAACGGTTTACGCGCTGGTTCGGCCCTGATCCGTAACGATTGGTGCTGGGGATCCACGCTAATCTAACCCAGTTAAAATAGTGAAAAAGAATCACAGAATGACTTAGATTAGAAGGAATCTTAAAGATTTCTCCCCTTAAGTCTACTTCTTAAGTCTACTTGCATCCCTTTTCAAATTTGTCTTTTGCTCTTACTGTCTTACTGACCTCTGTATCACTTGCCTCCCTTTCATTTTTCTTTTCCACATATTTACTCTCTCTTTTTTAAACTCGTCTTTTTATTTCATTAGCGTCTGTTTTTCTCCCTCTCATCTATTCCTTACTCAAAGGTCATATGGATATCTTTTTTCCCCCTCATCAACCTGTTGTTCTTCTTTCTCAAGGCCTTGTGGGGGCATCTGAAGCACTGTTCTCGTCAGCACCTTCAACCCTGCTGGAAAGTGCTTAGTACAAATGGAGCCGCCCAAGCTCAAATGTGTCTTTTCAATATAACCAGAAGGATAATCACATTAAATTTAAAGACCTTGCTCTAAAATGTGAGAGTAAGGTGAGGTTTTACTGTAAAATCCATATTTCAAGAAATTTAAAAAATTTAAAAAATGCATGTGGTGTTTGTTCATTTTTAAAGCAAACAAGTTGTAGGCTACAAGCAACTGAGCTTTCTTGTGAAAAATATTGTTTTGCAAAGTTAATTATATATCATGTGAATGTCATTGCAAAGTTAGCAATACACCATTTATATGGTATATATAAATTACATTAAAGAATGTAACAGTGACAAAGATTTTGACTTTATTTTTCTAATTGTAGTATTTGATTGACTCTTTGGAACCACACATGATAAATGAAAACATCAAACCCTCTCCCACCTGGAATTCAGTAGAAACAGCCAATGAATTATATGAAGGTTCAGGTGAAATGTTTTCTAGTATTCAGACCGTTTTCCCGGTAATATTTACAAGTGTGTCTGATGATCATTTTCCTGCTTTAAACGGAGCTGGAGAATTACATTCTACTTTGGGTGAGTTATCTTAAGTTGTTTTTTCTACCCGTTCCTTTGCTCCAGAGGACCACCATCACTGTCTCAACTACAGTCTTTAGCACATGGTTCAGGCAAATTATGAATGGGTCATTTGCTGGAGTTGGATTTTTTTACTACCAAATAACCTTCTGAAGCAAATGGGAATGCCACACAGGCAGGAACTAGCCCCTTGTCACCCAGCTGACCTTCTTCCTAGTGAAAGGAGCACCCAAAAGCCATCAGCCAAGCTGCATAGACAATCAGTTATTACAGTTGCCAAAGCAGGTGTGATTGTCAGGGATTAACATATCTCCAAGCCCTTCAGAGACCTTGATTTCTCTAAGCCTTTTGACTAATGGGTTTTCAAATGTCAGTGAAGGTAAATAGGTCAAAAAGTTACAACTTTGCTATATGGGTTACAAACAGGTGGAGATGACCCCATGACATGGTGATGTCATTAGTGTGTACACTTGTTCTGTATTATCAATGGAACAGTGTTACTTTGCTAAGTATGAATATTTACAAGTCATTAAGGAGGCCTTAGCTGACAAGTGAGGACTTAAAATACTACTCTGAATTTTTACAGTGGGAGTTTTGAACAGTAGACAGAAAATCAATTTTTTAAAAGAGCTATTGGAATCACTGGACTCCTCTGTCTATACCAGTTTTTAAGACCAGAATTTAATCCATTCAATTATGTGGTATTCAGTGGATCTTTACTATAGTAATGCTATGAGATCTTGTCTGTCATACAGAGAAAACACACAGTGCTTTGAAAGCGAGTTTTCTTTTTACTGACTCATTCAACTTCAGTTAGTGAGTTGATAAAATATCCATGTTGATGAAAAATTAATTTCAAATATCATCTGTTGTAATATAGCACACAAGTATTATAGTAGTTATTATAGTGAAATTGTTGACAGCCAAGTTTTCAATAGTGCTTGCTGATATTCAGGTGCTAATCTTTGGACCTGACACTTAGATATGTAAAGTACCCAAACCTTTTCATGTTGCAATGTCATAGTGGCTTCTTTATAACAGAAGATTTTGTCTATCTGATTTTGCACTCCTTTCACAGATATGCTCTCTGGTGCACCAAAAATTCTTTGTGGGCATATGTATGATTTCTTCATTCCGCTCTGACTCTTCTGCTGAAAATACCAGTATGAAGTGATATGAGAGCCTTTTCAAGTATAGCCATTACACAGTTGGGAGGGCAGGGAAAAAGAACAGCCTAAAAGCAAACAAACAAAACAAAAATCTCAACTATCTAGGAGCTACCATTCTGTAATCACAGGGAAAAATAGTCCATCTACAAGTATGCTTTTTCCTAGTTCCTAGATTTCTCTCTATTTTAAATTTTATTTTTATTTTGAGATAGCTGTCAGTTTTAGTTTGATTATAGTTTGCTCCCATGCATTCTTTCACCTATGCCAAGCTTTCTATCTTTCTTTCTGCTGTCTGAATTTCATACTTCATAGAAGACCTCTGAAAAACAGAGAGGATTGTACGCTTGAAGGTTGACTTATTAATAGTAACTCTTTGGCAGTGAGACACTGTATAACATTTTCTTTATACTTTTGTGTTTGCCATGAGAAATAGTTTTTGCAGTAAAATTAATGTAGGTTACTGTGTTCTAAGTTTAGAGTGCGAAAGAATTTACTAATGAGTGACTATTTCTCTCCATTTAATCACAGATGAACCGTATGCCACAGACATTTTGGGTGAAGAACTGTCGTATGTTATAAAGGGCCTTGTACCTTTCACAGACTACACAATCAGTGTGTCTGCTTTCACTGCCATTGGAGAAGGTCCACCATCTGTTCTCACAGTCAGGACACGTGAGCAAGGTAAAATGTAGCCCAGAACTAAGTTAACATCTGTAAGTTCATTCAGGAAAATTTAATCTTTAAAAAATAATTTCTTTGCCTTACTGTTATTTTTTCTTTTTGATTGTTTGTTTGCTTTCATTTAAGTTCCAAGCTCAGTGCAAAGTATATCTTATAAGAATATTAGTTCCTCCTCTGTTTTGCTGTACTGGGATCCTCCAGCAAATCCCAATGGGAAAATCATTCATTATACTGTTTATGCAATGGAACTGGATACAAAAAGAGCGTTCCACACAACGACTTCAAACAACAGCTTACTTATGACAGGTACTGTGTCATGTGCTAAAAATTAGTTGCAAATATAGTATTCAAAATTATTTATTACAACTTAATGTGATATAGCCACTGTAAGGTAGGTAGATGAAGTCTGCTCCATCCACACATGCATGCAGTGCAGATGGGAAACTGGTGGCAGACTTGTCTGCTGTGGAAAAGTATGTAGGGAATGTGAGAATGGCAGAGCATACTGCATAAGGCAAATAAGGTAGAGAGTAGTAATTTATCAAGTGGATTTCCCCTTACCAATTTTTTCTCATCTCATTCTTTCCACACAGAAAAACATTTCTAAATTGTTCTTTTTCCCACTTGATTTCTCTTCCATACAGTATTAGTCTTATGTTAGTAATAATAATAACAATTGCCTTCTTTTAAGGTGACAATGTTTAAGAAAATGTGTTATTTATGTGGTTTCAGGCACTTATTTGAGCTAAACAGAGTAACGCATTCACAACAAAATACATATTTGTGTGTATATGTACACATTCCTTGTTTTCACAATTAAAATATTTACAGGGTTGAAGCTAGTTAAATTCTTTCAAAATCTGTTGATTGTCTGAGTGCTTATTTGATACTCCCCAGATATTGTAATGTAATGTACGAATTTCATCTTTTAGGTGGCAAATGTGTATCAAAAACTCTTAGAACACTTTAATAATTTTATAAGAAAGGAACAATGTATTCAAGGAGGATTATCAGCAATCATTTTTTGATTTTTTACTTCATCTTTTTAGGTTTAAAAAAATACACCAACTATAAAATGAGAGTTGCAGCATCTACTGTGATTGGAGAAAGTGCTTTGTCTGAAGAGAATGATGTTTTTGTGAGAACCCCTGAAGATGGTAAATATATTGTTTGCAATGATTATTTGATTTCCATATTGAAGAACTCCAGGCACATACCTAAGGATGAGAAGAAAGCTTATAAATAAAATCAATGTTTGTTGAAATTATTAGTCTTCTATCAGTATGTGACTGAATTGACACTGACCTCCTCAAAGAGAAACATGGGAATTTGATCTACAGAGCAGAAATATGAATTCAATATTTAATCATTCTTCATTTATATCAGGTTTTTATTTTCACTTGTTTGGAATTATTTCCAGTTTTTATCAAAATAATAAAGAAAGCAGTAGTCTAACTTTCTTTTATCTCTCACATCTGTCAAATATGTGACAGTATGGGAGGAATAATTAAGTGGGAAAAAAGAGCAAAGGATTGAAGGATTAAAAATTATGGAGATTTACGAAGTTTAGGTAACCGGAGTAACCAACTCACCCAAATATCATATTAAACAGGAAAGTTTAAAGTGTTTATAATATTTTTAAAAAGCTTTTGTGCTTCTACACTATTAGTTTATGCAGCAAAAAGGTATATCACATGAACAGGAAATTGCCTACCTGTTTCCCTGAAACCAGTTCTAAATTGTTTTAAATTTATAGTAACCTACCTCAGAATATGATAGGTTGAGGTTCATGATCCTTACTATAGCAAACCTAGAAATGTCAACTTGCCTGAGTTCTGATGAGTTGAAAAGAGAGAGATACCTTCAAGTAGCAAAGTCTCTACATCTAACTTAGACAGCATGATAGCATGGAAGGTACCAGGTTATAATGTTTAAATATTTTATATTCCATGCCAGATAGAAAAATGCATTTCAATTGAAAATTAAGCTTCTTTACACAGAAATTACCCATGTGGGCAGTCCTGCTTTCCAAAGAGTAGCGATTTATTACAGTGAACATTTTTTCATTCATGGGCTCAGAGACCAGGAATGAAAGTGGTTCCATGACATCTTTACATCAAAAAGCATCAAGTTCTAAAATTTATATAGATGTATTTGTACACAGACTGAATAGCATAATCCAAGATTCTTACAACTTTTTTTCTTTTTTTTTTTTCAGTTTTATAGATAGGCTATTTCAGGAGTGAAGTGATGAGGCCTTCAGAGGAATCAAAGTTGATGCTCATAGCTGAATTGATTCATAAGTGCAGCCCACTTTCTTCTTCCACTATTCATGGGTTATGAGCTCACTAGAATCACATGAAATCATATATTGTCATTGCCAGTAGATTTAGCCAACACACTACCCTAGACCTGGACTTGCTTTCTTGCTTCACCTTGTCACCAGTGTATGTAAGATTTGTGCTGGGATCTTCAGTGGTTATCATTTAGCAGTTGTATCAGTAAACTAAAGGGGATTCAATTACACTGCAAAAAGGTCCCTTTCCTGGTTCACTTGGTGTTTGAGTGAAATAGAACAGGTAGTTTTTAAGAAAAAGACAGAAAGATGGCATTCAGACAAAATTAAATTAAATTAAATGAAGTCAATGAGAGGATTTGATGAATCAGTCTGAGAGAAAGCAATAGACACAGGAAGTTGTACTCTGGTGGGGGAAGTAGAATTTTGGTTTTTACTTCGGTTTTTCTATGTTGGTGTTTGTTTTTATTTTTAGCTGCAGTGTTGAATAAAAAGTGAATGAAATTAAAAAAAAACTCAAGTATTTGGGATACAAGAAGTTGTCTACATTTTTTAGTGGAAAGTTAAAAATACAGAAATTTGCTAAAACTTTGTGAAAGAGAGTAAATTAATCATCTCTTTTTTGCTATGGTTAGCTTTGCATATTGCTACAGGGCCATTCAGGATAACTAAATGTTAGGATCCAATAAGTTTATCAGATCAGTCCTATATTCAATTAACTGAGCGTCTCAGACTTTTTTGTTCTTTGATTTCTGTACTGCAGAACCAGACTCCCCACCACAAAATGTAGAGGTAATAAATGTAACTGCAACAGAGATAAACTTGAAGTGGTCACCACCGGAGCAGCCTAATGGTCTCATAACTCACTATGAAGTTCTATACAGTGATTCCTGTGATCTATTTGTGAGAAACACCTCATCTACAAATATATCACTTACTGAAATGTTGCCATATACTCTCTACAACATCTCTGTACGGGCATTCACTAGACTTGGCCATGGGAATCAGTCATCTTTTCCACTTCTGGTGAGAACTTCTGAAACTGGTGAGTGTATAATTTTTTTGAAAACTATTCTTTTTTTCTGACAAGTCCTTTATGGTGACATTTGATGCTTGGAATTCCACATTAATTTATTTTAAAATAGGCTTTTGCTTTGCAAATTGGGAAATTTGAGTCCTCTTTATTTCAAAACAAACATAAGGGCATAGTATGCATGATTAAGAAGTAAAGAAGACAAATGGAATATATATATTTGATAGACCTCATATATTTTACTACTTGTCCTCAAGTATTTCTTGTATCTTGCAGAAAAATAATGTTTTATAGGAAAGTAAGGTTTCAAAGTGTGAGATTGACATGGAATTCCACTTATGAACTAAAATTTTGTAAGAAATCAATTCTAATAGTTAAAGAAATATACTGGGATTAACTGATAAGGCGCTTTTTTCTAGTAGTTGAATTTGCTGCTGGAAATATTTTGTACAATGCGCAAATAAAATTCCTGAAAACTAAAGTAGATTAATTTTTTTTTTTTTTCAAGAAAAAGAAGAAGTGAGAATTGGAAATAAAGGATGAATACTAAAAAGTTGTAGTAAGGCATAGGGAGCCTTAAAGTAAGTAACTAGGCTGCAAGATAAGATAATGTAGGGAAAGGAATATAAATTAAAGAGGGAGAGTCATTAGCTTTTCAGTGGAGCTAAAGAGGAGTTGCACTGGGAAAAATTCCGAGAATAGCAGTTGACACAAAGGAACAGATGTTTGAGTTAAGCTGTAGGTTCAGAAATGGAAGGTGGCTGATTTCCTTTAGAACTCAGGCATATCCAGGTTGCTCTGGTATGACACTCGTACTTTTCTGAGGCTTTTTGAAATCTTCACTAATTTGCTGTCTCGGACAACTTGGTACTTAGTCTACACGTAGAATTAGATCTGGAGTTAAATACGCTCTGTTCATTAGATTTTTTTCAGTAAGGAAAGACATGACTGTAGTGCTCTGTCTCAAAAAGGCATGGAGAATATGCACTAGCTTCTTGATTATTAAGACAGTAGTCATCACTGTGAATTCCTTGTTTCTGAAAAGAAATTTGATATACCATGTGTGAAGTAGGTGTGGCCCAGAGCTGCCAAACCAATGAGAGCTCATATGGAATGAGAACAGAGGCACCTACTTTTAAGAATTCATGAGACAGAACTCTAAACAGAGGCACAAAAACATTGTACTGATTTTGTGGGTTTTTTTTTTCTTTGGATTTTGTTTGTTTTTGTTGTTTTTGTTTTTTTTTTTTGATAAATGTGATAGATATGTAGGTAGGTATCTGCCCAACTGATTCAGTTTACTTATCCATTAAATAAGCCACGCAAGGATAAAAATAAAAATGTTTACAGTGTTTTTTGTTTTAACCAGTTTAAGAAAATACTTAAGAAAACAATGAAATTGACTGGAATCTTTTTCAAGTCTAAATTTCATCTTCTAGTTCCCAGTTCTGCGCCAGAAAACATAACATATCGGAACATCTCATCCACGGAAATTGAATTGTCATTTTTTCCACCATCTATTCCCAATGGAATCATACAGACCTACACAATATATCTGATGATGACTAATGGAACCGAGGAAAGAATTATAAACACCACTCATCTGGTACTACGTATTACAGGCTAGTACTTAGTGATATGAATTTTAAGGCAACTGTAAATTGTTCTGAGAAGGGCTTAACAGACCAACTGATGCAGGACAATTGATTCACAGCGTGGACAAAATCATTCTTGTCCTTATATAGTTAGATGCTGCTTGTACTGAGAAGCAGCCAGTTGTGCTCCATGATACTATTGTGGAATGGATCATGCTTGGTGTACAATCTCACATGCCTCTTACTGTGTTTTAGACATTTATATTATAAGGAAATCCAATAGATTTTTTGGACATATTTATCATTGAAACAAAGTAAGCACTGAGATCACCAGTTTTGTTGTGAATATTGATACCTCCTTTTTCACTCACCTTTCCATGTTTTGATTTGTTCAGTCATTATTATGCATTAGACTGCTCTATCATGGAGCAGCTAGAGCACCTAATGCTGGCCACTCAATAGCTTAACTAGCAAATTTTCTAAGTAATGCTAAGGACAAATGTCAAAGCATTCCAGAAATCTGATGTATAAAATGGTTTAGAGGGCAACACATTTGAGGTTTGTTCAGACCAGTGAAAAAAAGGCTGAGGGGAGGCCTCATGTTGTCCTACAACTCCTCACAAGGAGAGCAGAGGGACAGCACTGAGCTCTGCTCTCTAATGATGGCAACAGGACACAAGGGAATGACATGGAACTTCAACAGGGGAGGGTCAGGTTGGGTGTTAGGAAAAAGTTCTTCACCGGAGGGTGGTGGGCGCAGCCCCAAGATGTTCGAGTTCAGGGCGTGCTTGGACAGTGTTCTCATAGGGTTTGATTTTGGGTAGTGTTGTATGCTAGTGGTTGGACTTGATGATACCTGTGTGTCCTTTCCAGCTTAGGATATGATTCTAAATTGGTAATTAGAGTTTTACCCCGTCTATTGTTCATGCAGAATAGTTTGTGTTCAAACTTTCCTAGTGCTCATTTTAATCTCTAAAAGCACAAGTGATAGGCCTCTTCAGCACTTCAGAACTTCTCCTTGTGACATATGATCTCAAGTTTTTTTTCCATTAATAGAAGAAGATTCCCTCACTCAATGTTTGATTTGCCAAATTACTCTTCTTTATTTAGATTTGAAGAAATATACAGAATATATGATAGAAGTGTCTGCTAGTACCATGATGGGGGAGGGCCTTTGTAGTGCACCTCTGCATATACTGATTGGTGAGGATGGTAAGTCAGAATAGAAGTTGCAATGTATCATTTTCTGCTTGTAGTCCAAAGCTCTTACACTTCATGTCATGTATATGTAGGTTTTAGAAATGTTTTTGTAATTCTAACTCTATTAATATTCATCTATCTATACATTCAGCCATGTGCATCTCTTTGTGCATGTGTGCGTGTTTATAAAGGCTATTTAATATGTTAAACAGTACAATGTGTGTGAAATTATGGGATTGCTGTACATGAACATTTAGTTTTAACATCTTCATTTGAAGAATCTTAATTTACTTTAAGTAAGTATTATTTTAATCTGATACTTCATATGGTAGAATTAAATGTAGTATTTTCTGCAGACTTGTGAGAGTTATAGAAAAGGAAAATCACCAAAAGGAGCTTGTGTGGTGTTGAGAAATTTGTGCTTTTGTTTGTTTGTTTGTTTTCTTTTGTTCTGTTTGTTGTTGTTGTTGTTGTTTTTGTTGTTGTTGTTGTTTTTCCTTGAGAATTTCGAGATTCTTCTAAAAAGGCACACAAATGTGCATAGATAGACTTTGAGTATTTTCATAATATTAATAATTTTCTATCTTCTGTAGTATTAGACTCCCAATTTGAGCGGAGGGGTGTTCTACATTACAGGCTCAAGGTAGAACATAATCATTGCTTGCCCTGATAATTAGTACATTAGGCCACAAATCAGCAGAAGAAGCTTAAAATATTTGCACTTTCAGTAGCCAGTGTATTCGTGTGAAGTTATCATCGGTCCCTTCTGTAGGTGTTGGAGTGGATCATAAGCAGAACCATACATGCTGTGACTTGCATTTTAGAGGAGCCTGGCTGTCTCTCCATTGTTTAGGGAGGAAGATGCTAAGAACAGAAATTAAAGCTGCACTGGCATAAATATCCCACCACATATTCCTAAATTAAATCTCATTCCATGTTTTAGGGAGCATAGGCTTTTGATGAGAATAGGTCTTTGCACATCTCCTAGGTGCTGATATCCTTACATTCATGCCATCAGTAATAAATATTTGTTCAACAGTAATATTGCTGGAGCACTTTGCAAATAGCTAGTTTGAATAAATCCATCTTTTACTAAGAGTATTTCTATTTGGAACAATACCAATTCTATTCTTCAGCAAAAATATCCCTGGAATAAGTACTGAAGTAAGAACTGGTCAAAAAGATACAACATTCACTATTTCATAGATTTTTTATTATTCAATCACTGATGGTAATACAAGTAAAACACTAAACACAGCTGTCACAATTTTTGCTTCACAATACAGACACTCACTGGCAGCCTTTGTTAACAAAAAGTATTAAATGTATAGAGCTCTAAAACTTCTAAAACTTCCAACTTCTAAGTTAGCAAAATAAAGAACAACTGAGAAACAGTATTTACAATACAGCACATGTACTTCATTCACAGGAACATTGCGTTCCAAGTTTCAGACCAAATGTTTCATAGATGTGCTAATAACTCTGCACTAATTCTCAATTTCCATGCATTACTACAATTATGACTTGAATTTTTAGTACATGATGCTTTTTGGTTTAATTTGAGAGGAACAAAAATCATTCTACATACTACTACTGCTATATGTGAATCAAGGCTTACCTCTCAGTAACATGCTAATACAAAGTGTTATCATTAATGCATTCATATGAGTACTGCTGAAGAAAAATGTACCTATGAACTTTAGAGTACTTCAATTGGAATAAAATTAAATAGGAAGTAATGTTTTCACTTACTTATACTGTTATCCTACAAAATTGTTACATGGTGTCATGTAAAGTTCATCTTAACATGAATTTTACTGGTCTCAGTCAATGCCCATCGTTATACTTGCCCCTGTGACATATAAAATGTATGAACATGGACCTTATTTGGTGGAGTGAACAGATTTTACCGCTGCCTAGTATGCCACATTTTATCATCCCTCAGTGCCATCCATGCTTATAGATTTTTCCACACTTTGGTGCTTCATATAATCATTTCCAACACCTCTTTTCCCTCAGGGGAACTATTTTGCTGTCTTTTACACGTGTTCATACCTATAAAGCTCTTGCTCTTATTAGAAGAAAAAACATTGCAGCAACGTACTCGAACAGTAGGTGAATCCCTGTGACCTACCCAGTACTCTGTTTTCTCATGAAGTACTTTTTCCATTGAATCACAGAAACAGATGTTCAAACTTCACCATGCAAAATCTTTTATTATCTCTCAGAAGAAGGAAAAGAAGCTGTGCTATAACGTTAGTTGATGGATACTGTGCTGGTGTACTACAAAGTTAATTTTCCATCACAAACGATTACTATCCTATGTAAGGATGTTGCATATCCCATAGATCTTAGCTGTTTACCAAGATGTTGCATCCCATTCTCTCATTTTATAGCTCCTAGTTCACCTCCAGAATCCCTCTCAGTAAAACAGTTGTCGGGTGTCACTGTGAAGTTGTCATGGAAACCTCCACTGGAGCCAAATGGAATTATCCTCTATTACACAGTTTATGTCTGGTAAGATTTCCTGGAAATACTTCTGAGGATAAATATTAATCTGTAACCTAGCAGGAATGTTGGGTTTCTCTTACACAATATGTTGATTACATGTTTTTTGATGAATGCATATTTATCCAACACTTAGAATATTAGCCTTTTGTGTACACAAATTCAGACAGACTGTGGTAGCTGAAAACTGGAATACTGAATATTTTGCAAACTGTTTCTGTTTATTTATTTATTTATTAAATTTAAATTAAAATTTGATTTAGACTGTGATGACTTCTTTTATTCTATACTGATTTTGCTTGTTTTGAGGCAGGGTACTGCCTTATCCTAAAATGTAAAGATCTGAAATTGATGTAAAATAGATTTCTTCTGTAGACAGTGCATGAAAGGAATCTCAGGGCTCTTCTAGCAACCATCTAATGACATAAGAAATCAAGAGTCACAGTAATAGTATGTACTATCAGTTATCCTTAAAGTTGTACTTTACATACATAGTATTCATAGCAAACTATTTTTTAACATATGTTTTTCATGTAATATTTTGTTCTCTATTCTGTCCTTTCTGCTTCCTTGTATTGTATTTTTCCTTGTCTTTGCTCCTGGGATCTTTTTTAATGTTTCAGAAGAGATTTTGATATTTTAAAACTTGCAGGTTCTATGGTATTCTCTGCATAACATAATTCAGTCTAGTGATGTGCTCTCTCTTCAAAGATCTATATATAGCTTCTGAGATTAAGAAGATTTTGTTGTTGATTACTTTTAACAATTGCGCTTACACTGTACCATTCTATTGCCATTCTATTGCCACTGCAAAAGACTCTGAAAGAAAATTCTAAAGAAGTCAACCTTATAAGATGTGAACTATCAGTCTTTATAAATGCAATATTATCGAGCTTAAATTTATTATTTTAATGTGACTGGAGTTTTGGGATAGAACTTGTCCTTGATTTCTACAGGTTTTTTTTATGTTATAACTTCTAGCTAAGTCACTTCTCAAATGAACAGGAGGGAATTCTTTTTCCAGAAGAGTTAAATTAGACCTATCGTGTTACTTCTACTATGTTTGCAAGGTCTTGTACTCTTTAACCACAAAGGAAAATAAATTAGTGACTACCTTATATCTAGGAAAGTTTCTTCATAATATGGATAATCATTTTGATAACTGTGTTCAAAGGTTTGAGATTATATCACTTTCTATCCTTATGTTGTCTAAAAGCTTACTACTTTTGTTACAAGTAAGAATAGTTACTGAAAACCATCATTCCATTGTCACCTCTCTAAATATCTCATTTAAGCAACCACGTAATTTTTTGAAGTAATCCTTGCTGGTTTTCCCTCCGTATTCTCCTTGCTATGTCTTATCCAAATTTACTGTACCATATCTAAAATTAGATAGGCATTAGGTATCATCTTGAGGCAAGAAACTGTCAAATTTTTTTTTTTGTAACATTTTAAAAATTTAATGGCCTTTACTATGCAATTTCATCGAATGCATAGCAAAGTAAGATTTCGCGAGGAAAACTGTTGTGGCATAGTTGCTGCTTTATTGGTGCATCCAATATTTTATTTGCTAGCAAGTAGCAAAGCAATTTTCTGGGTACTTTGATCTAGCAACTCCTTCTCTCTGAGTCTGCTGTTCAACAGTACTGAGGCATATTAACAAAACTGTTGAACTTGACGAGAGCTACTGACATTTTTCTGTAGTTGTCTATCAACCAATGTCTTTGTTCTTTCAATAATGTTTTTCAGACTCAAAAATTGTCATTCTCCTATTCAACAAATTTGTGTGAGATAATTACTGGCTAGGCCTACTTAAAAATACAGCTTTTTAATGAAGCTATGATACCAGTCTTTTTTAAGAATGCAATTTCTTAGGACGTCTTTTCTCTGTTTGTCGTTTAAAACTTAATATTCTTCATTAAACTTGGATCTTAAAATTCTTCAGCTTACTTTACCCTCCTAGACCTTTTTCTCATTGTCTGTGAAGCCTGCATCCACTTTGTCAGTGTTTTCTTACTGTTTTGATTGCAGTTTCTATTGCTTTCCAAATAGAAAATTAACTTTTCTTGAAGTGCTCCAAGCTCTAGATCTTCTACTTATCTATGACCTAGCTGTGGAGATGTTTTGAGAATGCAGTTACTCAGAGTGGAAGTGTTTGCAGCAGTAAGCTGTAAGTTTTCCTCTTACTTAAGTTATAACACGCTACATTTTTCCACACTAAGAATATAATGGGCAAAGATCCAAGAAAATATGTCTTTTATTCACATAGAGTCTGACGATTGTAATAGCAACCTTTTGTATCTCTTTACAGACTACTCAAACTGTCAGAACTTTGAGAACATTGTAAATGTTTGTAACATTTTCTGTTTTCAAGACTATTTCCCAAGAAAGGATGATCCTCTCTTCTTTTTTCCCTTTGAACTCATCAAATTATAATTCCCCTATGAAATCCTATTAGAAACACAGGGCATCCACTCGCTCAAAACAAACTGCAGGAATTGAACATTTGCTAGCTTTTCTGTGCTAGCTTTTCATGAAATATTAAATAACAGAATTGTAAAATTCAAGTTAGTTGTTCGTGCATCTTATTTTACTTTCTGATAATCATTTCATACCTATGCTAATACCAGCGTTTTATTAATGTTACATCTTATAGTCATTCTAGGCTGGTTTTGACCTGACTAGAGTTCCATTCTGATCCCCTGCTACATTCCACCAGAATTAACTCAGCACCAGCTAATTCCTGTTCCATATCATCTTCTATTATTCCATTTATAACTTCAGCCTTCTGACCAATTTCACAGAGTCACAGTAGGGCATGCTCCCTGCTATAATCTTTTTATATTTCGCTATTTCTGTCGAGGGAGACAGTTTAGTTATGCCCTAGTGTGTCCTTCCCAAGGATACCACACTTGATAGCAATTACAAGATGGACATGCTCCTCCGTGATATTTCCTATAGTAATCTTCTTTGTTGATGTAATTTACACACGTTTCTGTTGTGCTGTGTTTTGTTTTGAAGTGAAATTAAGAGCTCCACTGAGATGCAAAAGCACAAAAGTGAGCTTTTCAAATATATATGGCAGAATTTATCAAGATCTTCCTTAAAGCCTAAATTATATGTACTTACCTTAAGATAGCATTTTTCTATTCGATATCATATACCACAGTTGTATTCATGCATAAACAATAAATAAAATATTTTTTCTTCAGGAATAAAACGTCAAAAAGGAGTGTTAATGTAACAGATACATCACTGGAGTTCACAGATCTCGAAAATAACTCTGAGTATAGTGTGTATGTAGCAGCAAGTACAAGATTTGGAGATGGCAACATAAAAAGTGATACTATAAAATTCAGAACTTCTGAAGGAGGTAAGCTTATATACAGTATGAATATTTGATTTCATTCAACCTTGAATTTCTGACATGATAAAAAATATTGTATAATTGAATAGCTGTTTGCTCTACCTTACTCTGATATAACTTTTGATAGGAAAAATACTTCTCAGAGTCTCTTTCATGATCCTGAAGGGATTTGAACTAAAAAATGAAATATATGTGCAATGATTTACTTGTTTGTTTTCTTCTAATGATTTTCGAAGTCATAGGTAACTTCTGTAGATGATCATACTGTATAATGTCCTTTGAATTTTTTAACTTGCATTAACATTTCTGGTTTTCCCATCAAGCATATTGATACAGTGTGTTCCTATAAAGATAGTACACAGGCATATTTCAGATGCTATCATACACACATAAATTTCTCAGCAATCAGAAGCAGGGTTAGTTTTTATCAGAGTGATATCTCAAAAGAATTTTTAAAACACCGACTTTTAGGCTTTTCCCAGCCTTTGCTAGTAATGCTGTCTTGGAAACATGAACTGACATTTTAGGGCAGGAGTTTAAGGTATGGATCTTGGAGTTCCCCTTCCAATTAATATTTTCATATATTATACAAAATAGAACAGCACAAAACAAAGGAGTGACGATCACCTATAGTGTTCAGTGCTCTACTGCATTTGTGTAGAGCATTTTCATATTTGGCCAGAACTGTAGGTGTAAATTCTCTTAAGCTGACGTAAGAAATTGAGTTTGAGCCTCCTGCATCTCTATGGTACTGGTAAGGATAGGAGAAGATTCTATTTGAGGAATGGTCTTCCCTGTGTAATCAACAGGATGAGGAAAGAAAGAAAAATAGATATGATCATACTGTCCAAACTTAAGTATCTGGTTAGCCTACAAGAACTGTGAGCCTAAACCCTGTTTATAAATGTCAAAGAGAGGAAGAGGCTCTTAATTCAGGTTTTCTGTGGGGACAGGACAAGGGCAAATGGCCATAAACTTGAGCATAGGAAATTTCGCACCAGTATGTGAAGGAACTTCACAGTGCAGTGACGGAGCACTGGCACAGGCTGCCCAGGGATGTTGTGGAGTCTCTTTCTCTGGAAATATTCAAAACCTACCTGGATGCCCACCTGTGCACCCTGCTGTAGGGGTTGGACTCAGTGATCTCTAGTGGTCCCTTCCAACCCCTACAATTCTGTGAATCAGTGATTATTTTTTTTTTCTTCTATTTAACTACATTTGGAGCTTAAAGGCCTAACTTGGTCAACCTTTTATGTTTATGAATTAGATAGTGTTAAAATTCTGTGACTAATTTGTGTCCATGCACAATGTAGACTTTCCATGTGTGCAAACCAGTAAGTACAGGACAAATTCTATAAGAAAGATGTTTCTGAGTGCCACTGCACCTAAATAAAACATGTATGAAAAGAAGTTTTTAAAATGTGCTTGCACATTCTGTTTTATTTTATCATTTCCAGAAATAGTTTTTCTGACATATTCAGAAATACATTTAATTTGACAAAGGATGGTCTCAAATCTATAGGGACTATCTCATGGGTACTATAATGTACAAAACCTTCTGTTAAGTATGCTGAAACTTAACATTATTTCCAGCTCCAGGCGATCCACCTAAAGATGTTATGTACAGAAACCTTACTTCCACATCAATAATGCTATTCTGGTCCCCTCCTCAAAAGCCTAATGGAAAGATACAATACTACTCCATTTATTTCAAAAATAATTCAGGAATATTTGTACAGGTAAACTTCTTTTTATATTCTTCACTTTTATAATTCAATAAAGTGTTCTAGTACTGATTTTGTTAAACATTATTTGTATCAGTTTTATAGTTATCAATGTATTGTTTTTTCATATTTTCTTTACCACAAGACAGGTTTTTAACTCATAAAAACAGAAGCAAAACTTGTAATCTTGTGTGCTTAAAGCATAAAAGACAAATGTATCTGATTATTCTTTGGTGATCTGAACATTCCCTTCTAGTTTTGTTGTTAATACTTTCATCCTTAATTCTACATTGCATCTATTAATTCTACATGCAGCTTTTCTGCTCTCCTTTTAAAAAATATGTTTTGATACGGAAGAAATAAGCTTCCTTTTCAGGTTTTGGTTTACAAGCTTTATATATGGGAAAGAAAAAAAGGAATTTTAATGTCATGAAGAAATTAATGCATGAAAAATTACCTGTGCTGCATAGATTTATTCTCAAGTTATATGTAGTGTGAGGTACGCATGTGTTTGAGGATAACTAGAAAAAGATTTCACAGATTTTACAAATAACTGTGGTTGAATCATTGCTGATGTGCTTCAGCATTCACACATCTCTGACTTCCCTGAAACTGTGTGGTTGTTAGACTCTGCATATTTTCTGATGCAAGGAGGACCATGCCATGAACTCACATTCTGATGAGGCTAAAATGAGGGCTACAGTTCAGAATGTCATCTTTTGCTTTCACATAATACAGGACCAACAGCATTTTTCTAGGCCTAACTAACACTTTTTACACCAGCTTGTTGCCTCAACAAACTCATCATATGAAATTTGTCTAATTCTTGGACAACTAAAGAGTTGTTAGAGGATGACCATGTTTAGGAAGGTGGAACTCTGAGATGGAAGAGTAAGGGGCAACTGATACAAGACCTATTATCTCTTTGGATTTGCTGAGGACTCTGGAAATGAAGTAATGGGCCATGGAAGATTGTAGTTAATGTCTCAGTTTGTGATCCACTCCTTATCTGTCTGCCCTCCTTAACTGCCTCTGGCATTCATATCCCTCTGTGTTCACTGTTTGACACGGCAACTGCCATACCTACTGCTATCCTGTTCCTTGTCATTTCCGTGGATGTAAGCCATTGCAAACAGGAGAAAATAAAAACTTCGGAAAATTCATTGGTCAGATACTTCATCCTATGCTTTTACAACAGAGAAATGCATGTGAAAGCCAGCATGAATGGTAAATATATATATAGGTAAGTGGTAATGGTAAAAAAAAAAAAATATATA
>VXAB01002501.1:436530-464638 GCA_013399175.1 Odontophorus gujanensis | reverse complement strand
TGGTAAAAAAAAAAAAATATATATATATATAAGTCCTCGTACATTTTCAAACACCTCAGAGTATAAAGCACTTATTATGAATAACACTGTTAAAAAAAGGGACTTTGTAGTTGCACTGTAAAGCACTTAATTTAGGGGAAAAAGTCAAAAGACCTGAAATAAAGAGTGCAATTTACTTCTTGGCGTGATATAAAGTCGCAGGAAAACAGCAGGTTTTTTTTCTAAAAAAGAAAAATAAAATTACATGAGTAGTTCATAGGGTAGAAAAATAATGTATAGTTCCTTCGCTTTACAGGTCTACATGAAAAATCACACTGTGGCTGTCCATTCAGAAGGGCTGCAAGGAACAGACCTGGGATTTAGACCACAACAACAGAAGTGGAACTTAGTGATGGAGAGTAGATATGAGGTAGATGAGTGGGCTGTTTCAGTGGAATATTGACAGGATCTGAAAGAAAAAAAAAATTGTCAGAGAGGGAGGATTGACTGGCAGCCAAATACATTGATCATTATCCAGTAAAGATTTCCAGAAATACAGTAAGGTGAAGTGGTAGTCTGTGGTGATAACTTGAGTACCTTCAAGGCAGCATTGCTAGCAGGTAACAGAAGAAACCATCCCTTGCTCCAGGCTATTCAAGTTCAGATTCTGCTGTTGTGCTGTCAAGTCTATGGAAATCGCAACTTTTTGTTTTCTGTTCCTGACTCTGCACCAGTGCAGTAAAGAGATTACACATTTTGATCGAGGACAACTCCTGGACTGTAGCTCGTGTTCTTGCCTCTGATTTGTCGTGCAGCTGGATTCCTGCAGTTAAAGCTTTCACAGTTTGAAACAGTAGCTTTTCAAATTTTGTTCAGTGCTTCCTTGTGTGATGCTTCAAGCAGTCATACTACCCAGAGTCTTACCATAGAAATAAGTGAAATAATCTATGGAAGCAATTGTCTTGTTGCTAAATAATGATCTATAAACAATATTATTGACTTGAATAAACTGTTTTATTCAGCCTCTCTATACATTTGTTTTGATTGGAAAGAAAGAGAGAAAGGTGATTGTTAGTAATATAAATTTGTGCTTGGATACATGACAACTGTCCTACTCCAGACTGGGCAGGAGAATCTAAGCAGAAAAAAAATGCATGATGCCCTTCTAGAAACTGAGTATAAGAACCCACATCATCCAAATTCTCTATCTGAAGATGGACTAAGTGAATGTGAGTGGATGTAATTCAGAGTGGAATCTGGCTTGATTCATTCTTGAACGCAGTCAAGGGTTGCAAGCAGTGTGCTGTATTAACAAACAAACCAGCATGACCAATAGGGAAAATGCTCTAAAGCACAACACAGATTTTTGAAAAGGTGGCCTCAGAACAGTACAGCCCACAAGAAGCCAGACAGTGTGTATTACACTCCTTGAGGGATGGCTTGGATTAGCCCTTAAAGTATCACTACTTACCTGATACAAGAATCATGTGATATTCTAACTGAAAATAATAAAATGAAACAATGAACCTAATGAAAGAAACAATGGGAAAAGATCTAGTGTGAAGAAGAGCAATGCTGAATAGTCTGAATAGAACTAATCACAACTTTACGCCAATGGAAATCTCTGCTGCTGCCTAGGGTGAAGAAGATACTACTTTCTGCTGACACTTACATGGCCTGTATTGCTTACATGCTGCTTTTAATAATTTGATACTTCACTATGTCAAAACTTCTTTCATGTATGGATGAAGAAGGGGATAGAAGAAAGAATTTCTTCAGCTGTAGCCAAAGATCCTGAGCTGTTTGCTTTCATCTGCAACCACAGTTAATTGTAAAACTTCCTATAGCTTTCTGTCCCCAGGGTACAATTAGTACAAGTCTTATCTTTTCTCAGTTTGTACCCACACATCTCTTCCTGTTCACCTTTACTCTTAATTGTGTGTTACCTTCTAATAATTTGTCATACTGGAAGTTTGAGGTGTTTCCCACTTATACCTTGGGCTCCTTGTATTAATGGGACTGTGTTTTTAAAAAGTTTTTTGTTGAACCACCAAAACCCCTGTTGTTACAGCATTCCTGTTAGTTCACCACATGCCAAACTGACAGGCGGCTGACTAAATTGTAAAGGTATGCCTTTTAAAGTAAGAGTTGGATTTTCAGCTGTTCATGCTAGTAAAATCCCTATAAATCTAGACTCAAAATTTGATGTGGTACTTTTGACATTTTTACCTCGAAGACTCGAAAATATTTTAAGTCCGTTTTTGATCATACTAGATGCTATTACTGTCAATTACTAAGTATTACTCATAATAAAAATATACAATAGTAGTAATAACAGGAGGATAGTAGGATGATGCATCTGGTTCCAAAGGCATTTTCTGTCATGCTGTGCTTGAGCATCAGACTATTTAATTAAATCTCTTAAAATTCAATCCTTAGTTTCCTGCATCTTCCTCTGCCTGAGTGAAAGAAAAGCTCTTCTCAATTTTTTTAAGTTATTTACATAAAGACAGTGTTATCTTGCATCTATATTTAGATGAAAGTCGTATGTATAAGTGGAATTTCTTTGTATTTTGTCTGATTTTGACCTAACCTGATCTTTCATACAGTCCAGCTTTAACTCTATTAATAGGAGTGGATATAGAAATCTGTAATGTCAATTTGTGAAGCTTCTGTTCTCTATTCATAACAAAATCTTACATTTTCAGCACTGAATGAACTGCTTACTCACTGCAGATAAGTGCTAGTAACTGCTGGCAAAACTAGGTCTTTGGACACAGGTGTGAATGTCTCAGGTATAAGTATTACCTGTTTAGGTTTTGTTTTTTTCTACAGAAATAATATTATTTTACCTGTACAAAATAATAATAATAATAATAGGTCATTTTATATTATATATAAATCATTAGAATTTTCAGGCAGACAAAGTACCCAACAATCAGTTTTTACAGTATTGACTCAGCTATTTAGTAGAGGATATCACAGTGACTTGACTTCAGTAGGAACATTTGTCAAGAGAAATGTAGCCTATTTTTTCGTACATGGTTTTAGTATATGCACAGTATTTCTGAATATGCAAACATTATAGTCTTCTCTGCTGCTGATGCCATCTGCTCAATGGGGCAGTGTGGCTGCTTGAGAAGAATTACACTGATACTTCAAAACTGGAGCAAAGCTCTGACTTACTACCCCACATAAGATCGCAGTATCCTTATGTGGTCCACGACCTCTCTACAGTTTCTAAATGCAAAGCCAAACTGCTGTGGGCTCTCTGAGTGAAGTTCTTTTAAAACAATAAGATGTGACAGATTTTGTTACATGGCTAGCTGACCTTACATAAATAATCTGAATTATTTTTTTCTTTCCAGTTTCTAAAATAGTTCATTCCAAAACAGCCTCCTTCTCATAGCATCTGATCTGAAGCAGTAACCCACTGCAACAGTCATTGCTTTGGTGGAATTTCGTATGTACTTTGAAAGAAAGTAGGATCTTGTCCTCAACTTATTTGTAGTCAAAGTATAGATTTATGTCTCCTGAATAGTATGGTGAGTCATCTCTCTCAGTGGTGGCGATGGCTAAACAGGAAGCTAGGAAGAGAATCAATGAACAAACAACATTAGTTTTCCGTGACAACATATTTCTTTTTCCTTCAGAATTTCACAAGTTATGATAATGACAGCAATGTCAATATGTCCCCATCTGCAGTTTTGGATGATTTGGCCAAATACAGCCATTATACTCTGTGGTTAACTGCAAGTACAGCTTTTGGAGATGGAAACAAAACCAGTGAAATAATCGATGTGTATACAGATCAGGATAGTAAGTGAATAACTTTGTAATATATATAGTCTATATCAGTGCTTCTATTTATTCAATATTAACTCACTATAAAATGATTTTACCATTAAGATGGCAAAGTTAAAATAAAAACAATCCAGTAAATCACATTTTTGAATTTTCTTTTGCCTGGACAACATTTTGACTTCAGTCTTTGCTTTGTAATACAGAGAACGTAGCTCACAAACTCCTTTTTTGAATGCAATCAATAAGAAAATTATTATAAACCATCATTAAGGCTCTTTAATTAGTCAAATGTAACAGAGCTGGTTCTACATGTATGCTATGAAAATATTGTGTTTTTGATAGTAATAAATAATTTTAAGAAGTTGTGAAAGTATTTTGTGTTTTACAAATGAGATTAAAAAATAATCACACTTTGGGCGTGTATTTCTGTTTTGGTTGTGGGTTGTTTATTGATGTAATCCTCACATTTATTTTTTGTTTTTCTCTCCCAGTCCCAGATGGTCCTGTTGAAAATCTGGTCTATCAAAACATTTCCTCATCTTCTGTAAATGTAAGCTGGCTTCCACCATCCCAGCCAAACGGTTTAGTCTTCTTTCATGTTTCTCTAAGTTTATTACAGCTGGGAACCAATAAGATATTGTCTTTTCTTACTTACAATACAAGCATCATTTTTGACAATCTGGAGAAATATACTGATTACATTCTGAAAATCACACCAGCTACTGATAAAGGATCTTCTGAACTGCATGCTGTAAGTCTGCATATAAGAACTGATGAAGATGGTAAGTTTAAGAACAGTTTTTATTCATTTTTAAAGAAATTTGGAAAATAAATACTTTTCAAAAAGAAAAACAAAGTTTATGTAGAAAATAAATAGTTTTTGACAAGAAAAACAAAGTTTATTTTTCCCATTTTATTTAAAACTTCATTTTGTGACAAAATAACACAACCAACACAACAAGGTTTCTGTGTTGAGGCCATGAAATTGTATTTTACTCAGAACAAAACTTCAACTAGAACTAAAGTATATATTCTAGCTAAAACATATTTTTCATTATAACCCATATTTTTCTGAAGTTATTCTTTTTTATTCTCTTTCTTATTTCTTTGTGTAGTCCCAGAATCACCTCCTGTAATCAAAACATTTTCAAATCTCTCAACTACCTCAGTTATGCTTTCATGGAATCCTCCCGCTAAGCCAAGTGGTATCATAACAAGTTATGATTTAAATTTGTTTGGGCTAGAAAAGAATATTTCATTCTCTACCACCAAAAATTTTATCATCTTGGAAGACCTTGTACCATCCACATTATACAGCATTTACACAGCTGCAAGAACAGTAAAAGGATCTGGTCCATTTTCTGTGCTTCATTTCTACACAGATGAATCAGGTAAGCAAATGTGATTGCAACCAACTTTGAAATTTTGGCTCTATATTATTGCATCTGAATTAAATCTGAACATTACACATTGAAAGAGTTGAGATGAAAGATTAATTTTCCAATGTCTCGTGTTAAGGGCTTTCAGAAGAAAGAAGCACTACAAGTGCTCCTCCTCTCACGGCAGTGTGCCAGAGGAGGTCATATTCTGCATAGGATTACAAAAGTAACTTCAAGGAGGAACACCTTTTGCTTCTGGAATGAATCGCAGTTGGCCAACTGTCAAGGAACTTGAAGAAAGCAGTTATGCCTTCCTCTTCATCTCTGCTTTGTACACAACTTAAAAATTATAAAACATGGCAATATTTCTGACATTCTTTCAGGTCTCCTTTACAAGGACCTCCTATCACCTTAGTTGTAAATGACAGTACCTTCTAGATATATGCACAAGCTGTAGGAAGATTAATATATTTTATTCCAAAAATAAATACAATGACTTTTGTTAAATGACTTAGTTCTTACAATGGCCTGCTTAAGTGATAATTACTTTTTTTAGATATCTAACAAGATCCCTTGCTGACTAAACATATTCCTGATGAATGGAATTTGTTTCAGGACAAAATAAAGACAAGTAAATAAATAGGAATGAAGTGCCAATTTGTTGAGTTCAAATACAAATGGTAAAACATTCCTATGTACTGTTGCTTCTCTGAATAGTTTGGTTTTGCCTGGAATATTTGTAATTTGGAACTAAAGAGCATTTCTATTTTCCAGTGCCATTAGCTCCACCCCAGAATTTGACCATTACCAACTACACTGCAGATTCTGTGTGGCTAAAATGGGATCCAAGTCCTCAGCCAAATGGTGTTATTATAAGATATAATTTAAAGATTTATCAAAATAGCACTGAAAAAATATTTTATCAGGTATGTTTGTGACATTTGTTTTTAATTTCTCTGGCAGATGAATTCTTTTTTGATCCTTTACAAACAAAACCTATGACAAACACTTTAAAGATCTCTTATGTTCCCGCAGTTAGGAAACATATAAATTGTAGTTAGAAGAGAGCTTACTTACCCCCTCACCATGCATGTAACTCTGATTTTAAAATTTCATAGAAAAATGTACTTACATCTTAATCTGTGTTCAGTGTCTAATATTTCATTAGTTACAAGCTTGTATAATCTTTAGTTCATATTTCCTTGTAAGTTTGATATTAGAAAATAACAGAAGTGACTGGTTTTGTGTCTGCCTGCGTTCAGCTATTTTCTATCTGCAGGCTTCCAACACTCAAAAGGAAGAAAAGAGAGTCCTTGTCGTCTTGGAGGAAAAAAACAAAACAAAACAAAACAAACAGTTAAAACTTGTTTAGAGGTTTTTACTTGTTTATTTTGTTTATTTTTGCAGAATAACGGGATAAAGTTTAACTGAAATAGATGCTATAAAATTAGGTATAGAAATCAATCAAGGCATTTTTGTCTGATTCCTTGAATTGTATAAAATAAGTACCAGGAACTGTAAGGGCAGCAAGCTAAAACCAGGATTTCATCTCAGGCTTACAATGTTCAAGAGAGACTCCGGTGAAAGCTGGAGTGAAAAGGCATTGCTGCCTTTTGCTCATAAGTTTGAGACAGTGTAAGGTCTGCTGTGAGACTGTGAAGAGAAATTCCCTCAGCAATTCCAGAGATTTAGCAGGCAAGAGAAGCGCTTGTGCTGTTAAGCTTGTGAGTTGCAGAAATAATTCCCCATTTGCCTATTGTGCTGTCTCTTGTGGTCTCCATGGGAAACGAAGTACTGTCATGACCGTAGGTTCCTCCATGGTCCTTGGAGGAGCAGAGGCACCATGCAGATATGACAGATGCCTTTTGAATCAGTCTCTGAGAGCTCATGATGTCTCCCAAAGGTTGTTCCCCACTGTCTTTCTAAGGCAGACTCCGATCCAAATAAATTACAGAAACTGCATCAATATTTGAATGCAAATACAATGCCCCACATTTCTTAATGCCCAAGAATCCAGATTTAGGTTGTGGTAATGAGAGAGACAGAAAGCAATTTGATTAGAAATATTGTAGTTCGGCACTGTAATACTCTAATAAAGTGAATCCTACAAATTTTTTACAAGGTTTTAGAATCACAGAATATACTGAGTTGGAAGGGACCATAAGGATCATGGAGTCCAACTCCTGGCTCCACAAAGAACAACTCAAAAATCAGACCATATGTCTGAGAGCATTGTCCAGATGTTTCTTGAACTCTGGCAAGCTCAGAGCCATGACCCTGTGGAGTCTATTCCAGTGCCTGACTACTCTCTGGAGAGGAACGTTCTCCTGATATCCTACCTGTCCCTCCCCCTGACACAACTCCTATTCCCTCAAGCCCTGTTGCTATCACCACAGAGCAGAGATCAGCATCTGCCCCTCTGCTCCCTCTTTGAGGAGCTATAGACTTCTGTGCTGTCAGGTGCACTGGAACAAGCTGCCCTGAGAGGCTGTGGGGTCTCCTTCTTGGAGATTTTCAAAAGTTGCATGGGCATGGGACTGGGCACCCTGCTCTGGGTTTTCCTGATTGAACAGAGGCTGCAGATGGCCTTCAAAGGTCTCTTCCAACCCTAACCATTCTATGACACTAAAGAACTGCTACCAGCAACTGAGCCGTGTTTTTTAGCTCTTCATCAAACTGTGTGTGTGACACAGGTAAATTGAGGGAAATGTGAAGCTATGACCCATGACCTCTTTGAGGACATATAGTAAGGAAATAGGAGGTTGATAAAGAGTTTGATAGAGAGAGGGTGGTGTGGAGCTAGCAAGAGTTTTCAGTATTGGGAGAAAAAAGGCATATGTGGAGTTAATCTGTTCTAAAAATGTTATGGTAATTATGATACCATCCTTTGGCATATCTTCCTCTCAAGCCACAGGGAAAGGGAGAGAAAGGAAAGGAAGAATTTGACCCTGCATTCCTTTTAGTTGAGCTCAGGAACTACTTTGACTGAAAGCTACTGAGAGAAAAAGCAAGAGTACCGCTAGATCTTCTCTTAATTTCAGCGAGTTCAAAGTGAGGCCCACAGTGTTCACAAAGATTAATTGTGTACTAATAATTTTTCTTTTTTTAAGAATATTTCAGGTTCAAACAATGAGGCAAACCTCAAAGGATTAGAACCATTCAACACTTATTTTATCAGTGTCTCTGCATTTACCAAACTTGGGAACGGCAATCTGTTCAGTAATGCTGTCCAGTTTACAACAATGGAATCAGGTTAGAAATGACTTTTTGTAAGGTACCATTTTGTTTATGTATTTTTTTCTTGTATCACTGATCACCAGCCTTTCTCTTCTCTACAAAGAAAGTGTAACACAACACTATCTCATTATCTTCTGTTTCTGTAATACCAATTCACATCTCTATTGTACCGGATAGATTGGGTTTGAAGTTTGATGTCGGAAGTGTAGAATTAGAAATGTTCTCATTGAAATGAGAAGCTTATATGGCTACTATAGATCTTTTAATAGCATCACAGATAAAAGGAACAAAATTAGAGAGATATCAGACTTTGTAGATCAAAGCAATAATTCAGATCCTTGTGAAAATAACTGATTTTTTAACAGTATCAAAACTAACTGGACAAATGATTGGCAAATGAGCTGAAAGTTCTATTAAGAAAATATAAATTCTTAACATTTTTGATCATTTATTTTAGGAAAGGAAACCAGTTTTTCATTAAATACTGTAAGTTGTTAGATCTTATTCTTTTTGACATCTGGGGAGGTTTATGCAATAAAACTGATTTAATTCATTAATTATGTACAGTTTTGTGATGTGCCTTCTACACATCTTTAAGTTGTAGGTTGTTTCAAAATGAAAAATGTTATAATGTGGAAGTGAATATTCAGCATTTGCTAAAGGGAGACCTGGAGCTCTGTGAATTTGTGAGGCTGACTTTTGGGCAAAATTGCAACTCTTAGTTGCAAGCCGCAAGCTGTGCTGCTCTACAAGGATTGTCCAGGGCACTATCATGGACAGAAGTCCATGTGTGAATTTACAGAGCATGGAGAGCAAAGGAAGTAGTGTTATTTAACCTCTGAAAAGAAAATTAATCATTTTAAAGAGATTCATCTAGCTTTATGTAGTGATAATTAACATGTTCCCCTCTATTTCTGGTTCCTCAATAACAGTCTGTTCAGTATTTTATGGATTCCTGGACATGTTTCAGCAGAGGAAGTATGCTTATTATGTATTCATATGTATTCACTTTCTCTTAGTTTGTACAGCTGGAAATTTATCCTTTTCTGAGATACTTTTATTTTTTGTTCTATTTAATCAATTGTTCACATCTAAATGCTCTATTTTCAGCATAAGTATAGCATATTACCTTTTATTCCATTTTTTGAACACTTACAAATTTCTCCTGCTGGGACTAGAGGAAGGTGAGGAAGAATGATGCAATAGCATAGGACAGCTCTAAAACCTGCCCAGTGGCTTCTGTTCAAATCATGGCTCAGCTGAAAGGAAAGATATGATACAGTGCCAAAAAAAACCCACCAAAGTTGAGGGAGAAATCAGAATTTTCTACTGCTGATACTGTTGTAGATTATATGACATTTACATTACTTTGTATGTTCTACTACATTTTGATTAATAAAATGAGGAAATTGGAAAAGTGAAAATAAAGCAGGAGCATGCAACTAGGAAAAAACCAGATAGATGGCCTCTTCTATGACAAGTTCTATCACCAGTAACATTCACAGTATTCGGAAATGAACCATCTGATGAGGACAGAGATTTTTTTTGTTCTCTCAACCTGTTTTTGTTATGGTATCTATTTGTCTGTCACTGGAACGTTTCACCTGCTCTTTGAATATTATGTCTCTGCTTCTCCAACTGTATTTTTCTGTGATTATGGTTTTAATTGTGTGTGAATGTTAACCTTTGGTGCATGTGTATCTTTTAAGTACCAGATATTGTCCAGAATGTTCATTGTATTGCGACAAGTTGGGAGTCGATCCTTGTGCAGTGGGACCCCCCTGCTTCATCCAATGGTGTGATTACTCATTACGTCGTAACAGTTGAAGGAAATTCTACAAATTTTTCATCTTATGTTACACTGCATACTTTCCAAAATCTGCTTTCAAATATCTCTTACCAGTTTAAAATAAAAGCTGCAACGTCTGCTGGTGATGGTGAAGAACAGACATGCAATACCAGTACACTTCCAGAAAAAGGTAACTAATTTCTAAAGTTAATTATTTTCTTCAATTTAGATGATGACTATGAAACAACCAGGCCTAAAATACTACAGGCAGCTGAATCCTTGTCCTTTTAATATTTAGTTCAAGTAGTGAATAAGAAAAAGTCAGGGCTTCTTTCTCCTGTTTTAGAATAGGTCTCTTTCTTGCTTGCTTTTTGGTGATTTATAAGTTTTACCCTAGGTAATGCATCCTCTTGTTTGCTTAGGGTCTGTTGTCCATCAACAGGATTCAAAATCTGCTTTTGAAGGAAGCACTGTTTTAATATGAGAGTTAAACATGCTCATATCTTACAGCACTGACTGGAAAAATGCAGTGATCTTAACTGATGTGTTGAATGTGGATGCATGCAAGCATGCACCTAAAGTACACTTTCTTTTAAATCAGATGAAAAGCCAGTCCTGACCCAGAGATCCAGTAAGACTGAAATTGAGAATGGGTGGCCAAACTGGCAAGCTGATGCCTGATTAAAACTGAATTTGTCCGAACACAGAAATTTTTGAAGACAGATTTATGAGTGGCATGTTGACCTCTGATACAGAGGAGAACAGGAAGATTTCTGGGTCACCTGCTTCCTTGAAGGTGGAGAAACGTTGCTGGTATCCTCGAAGAAACCTGCCACCTGGAAAAGTTAGCTGCTGGAGTTTTTGAGGAATTTGGGGTTGGCTGCTAGTTTCTGAGGAAATCTTGGAGAATCTGTGCATGTAGTATTAACCATTGGCTTGAAAGACAGGCTACTAGCCTGTTGTCTATATTTAATAGAGTTGTACTAGTAGGAGAAAAAAAAAAGACTATTTTCTAATAACACATGTCTTATGTATCTTATTACTAAAAGTTTGCCTACCTGAAGGGTTATACTACAGTATACTTTTTAATTTTAATTTTTATATATTTTTTTGCTACGTACACTACATAGACTCTTTCTTGCTGTTTTAGCTTTGTCTTGCAGGTTGTTGCTTAGTCATATTTACAGCAAACTAGATATTATTAGGACATTTCCTTAACTGTGTATTTGCATGAATTGTTTTCTGGTGACTGGCTACTAGGAACTGGAGATTCATGGTTGGGAATGGAAACACTTTTATAGCTGTTGTCAGCTTCTTATTTATGGTGGTCTAAGATTAGTCACAGAATATGTAGCCAGCACTGAGTCACTGACAATGCATTTATTTCTGACATAAAGTGAAATCGAATTTGGCTCCGTGTCTTACTGCATAATGTTTGACCTTTACATTTTTTTACCGAGTTCATTTGCCTCTTTTTTCTTTTATTTTTCATTTAGGTAAACTTGTTCATATCTGGGTAAAATTAAACATGAATCATGAAAATTAAATTTATGAGAAGATTAGTAGATTTTTGTGTCTAATATTGCTCCACTGTCATGGCAAACCACTTCTGCCAGGCTGCAGTGCATAACAAAAACTATTGACTTTGTAGTGGTAATGTTACTTTGAGTTTAAATAGATTATGCAGTACATGAAAGATAATATAGCAAGTACGCATGCATAAATAATTTGGGATTTTATGACTGGAATAACTATTCTTGGATTATTTTCAAGAAAATGCACACACTAAAATAAAATTTTATTAGGGTTGAATGAGTTTTTAGAAGGGAAGAAGAGCCATAAATTGGTAGAATAGTTCTCAGAAAGGCGTACTAAAACTATGCAGCTTCAGTTAGCTCAGAAGTCTGGGGATGGAGGAAGCGTCATTCAGTTAAGACTAAAAATTAAAAAGCCATTTGGGACATTTACTATTCTCTGAAAATCTATTTATTATAACGTTAAGGCATGCAGTATAATCTTTTTCTCTTTACTGCTAGTCCTATATAATACTATAAATGAATACAAAACCTTGTAACAAGTTGAGGGTCATGCTGTATTACTGTGAGAGTACTTGCTATTTGTTTTCTACTGAACAGAGATTCATTCACAACTTCAATTTAAAAGAACTAATATTAAGAATTTGTCAAAAAATATTTTTAGTTTAATCTTGTCTTAGTTTTTCTGGCCTATACTAACTCATAGCTGTATACAGAAGTATGCATTATGGATGAAAAAAAGGAGTGCACAAAATGATTAGTAATAGAAAAGTTGCTTTGGTCTTGGTGTGTAGCTGGCAAATTATTATCATCTGTTATTCCTTGCACATAAAACAAGTTTATCTTCTGAACAAGTGAACCTTTAAGGATTCTGGTTTTGTTTCCTCAAAATGGAAGTTGCCCACTGGAAAATATGGTTAGTTTCATCTAGGCCTGTAAGTCACACAGAATGGGATTAAAACCTTCTACGTCTCCCAAGAAAATGGTCTGTTACCTCCACCATATGTCTTTTTGTAGCACAAACCATCTCATGACAACCCTGTGAGTTGAGGTAATATGAATTTCTTCATTACCTTCATTACCATTTGTAAAGAAAACTACAGATGAACATAATGCACTGGAACAATCCTTTAAATGGAAGAATATAATCACCAAGAATCTTCAATATCTTTTTTCCAAGCTCTTCTCAGTGCATTTTTTTTTTTTCTGCAGACTTCTATTTCCTTAGTGTAGTCTAGATCTTTTTTTAGATTATCTAATTAGTTGGTATGTCCAAATACAAGTTGGTGACTCTGATGCTGATGGTAAATCTTCACTAGACAAATGCAGTGATCAGGTGGCAGCTACCCATTAAACTGCATTGATGTATTTTTGTAAGCAGGTAGATAAAAATAGAGGAATCATATAATGTAGGATGATTTTATTTTTTTAATGTAAGGATTAGGTCAACTCTGAGCATAAAAGAAATGGTGGTAAGATATACATACAAAGCTGGCACTAAAAGCATTTAAAGGTCAAATATGTTTACTGAAAAGTAGATAGTGGTCCAGTTTGTCAGTAAGTTGAGCATTCTTGATTGAATTTAAGACTAAAGCATGCTTTCAGTTGTTGCTACTTTTCTAAGCTTTGTTTAAGGTGTGCATTTCTCCTTGGATAAGTAGAATTTGATTTTTCAGTCCTTACATCCTACAGTTAGTTACCAAGTTTCCTAATGTCAGAGACCTAAACCAACGATGCTTTTTTAAGTCATGTTCTCAACTGTGCAATTTTCTTTAAAGCATGTCTGATAGTATCAGTCCCAAGTCATGGGAAAAACAGTACATTTTTTTTTCCTCACTTTTATGTTAGTGAAATCATCTGGGGCCTATTTATGACGTTCTTGTTCATACCAAGCAAGACCTTATATCACAGTGATTCCCACTGAAGTTAGCAGTCCATACTAGAGTAGTATTTAGTATCACCAGGGATATCAGCTTAACCCAGGAAACTCCTTTACGTAACAAAACTTTCAAAAATTAATGGAGATAATCAATACAGAATGTTCATTTTCTTTGCCAATACCTCAGTTTTCTGAAGATCATTTTGTTGAGTGACCACTGCTATCTGTTCTACTTTGTTCTTCACTTTTCTGCTCTTGATGCTCTCACCCAGCAGACTTCTAGGCTGCCACTGTTCTTTTAATCCAAACTCCAGCTACAAGCAGCTGTTCTGTAGGCAGACTTTTTTTTATTAACTTCGTTAGGAGCTATGCCATATCAGATTACTGTCTTCTGTTCCCTGGCCTGTGCAGCTGTACTCGTTCTTTTCCACAGAAGTCTTTACAGAAAGCTGTAACTTCTCTCTTTTCTCAGTAGATCTTTTTGTGAATGTGTCCTTTGCTGCCCTTAGGTTATCTTTGGATTGCAAGTAAGATTTTTCCAACCAAATATTTATGTTGCTTTAAACTAGTTCCATTGACACATTTTGGCTTGCTCTGAGTCTTTGTACAGTCAGGTGCCTTTTCTATAAAGAATTTCCTTTCATTTGGTTTCTCAAATAAAATGTTAATCTCAGAGCAGTCCGCCAGCTTTGGAAGGGCTGATTAGCGTTGCAGCCAGACAAGCATAGGGAACTGGGGCCAAGATCTGTGAAAGTCACTTCTATTTAGGTGCTTAACTTCCTGTCAACTACAGTAGGAGTTCAGGCACGTAAATAGGTTTTAGGAGCTTAAGATCCCATGTGGATCTGGCTTCAGGCACTTTTCCTTGGAGTTTGGCCATCATGGGAACAATGGTGGATGAACCTGAAAATACCTCATTACTTCTCCAGTCTTGAAACTGAATTACCAGCATTTCATGGCTAACCACTCTGCCAGCATCCCGGCTGGCTTTCAGAAGCTGAATTAGAAGAGATTAAATTGAAAACTGTAGAGTACCTTGCGCCAAAGTTTACAGACTTTGAAAACCTTACTCCCAAAGCTAGATGAACTGTAGCAATGCAGTATAGTTGAATAGGGAAAGACTGCAGGATACAGAATAATGAACTTAAGGGGTACTGCCCACAAGTCATGGAAAATTTAAATATGTGTTTAGCACTAGAATTCCAATAAGCAACTCAGGGCTCAGTACTAGACAATTAGTGTCCTAGATCACTCCAAGCACACCCTTTTTCAAGTTTTCTCTTCAAATGCATCCTTCTGGAGTTCAGTAAGAATAAGAAAGTGCCTTTTAAGCTTGTAATCAAGCTGGAGTGTATAAGAGCAGATAGATAAGCCTTTGTTATAGTTCTGATTTAGTCTAAAAGAATTCACTAAGATGCAATGCTTGGCTTTACTTGCTTTTAGTGTGAACAGTGATCACTTCATCATAGTTGAGTCATGTTTGGAAAATTTAAACAAGCTGCATGATTACTCTAGGAAGCATGGAATGGTTTGTTCAAATCAGTACCATCTGTGGAGAGAAAAAGTTAGGGGAATTTTAGTCATTCTTGAGGAATGGAAATCTGATTCTCCATGCTGGAGTAATTGTAATCCTCTTTGTATCTGTAACCCAATAGCATAGTTGTCTTGAAATTGTGTCGTTGGACACAGCCATCAAGTTCAGGAGTGCCACTGGGTGTCACTGCTCCTTGCTGCAGCCCTTGGAGCACTCATGCAATGGACTCTGGGGTCAGATCATGGTTTTTCATTCTAATGACAGATTATAACTGATTTTTCTATAGAAGAAATGACGTAAGATGAAGCAGATTTTAATGTAATGAGTAATGTTTAAGGCTGTAATTCTACTTTAAAGATCCAGATAGGCACTGGCGCAAAAACTTACTTGCATCTTCTGCCAAGTGACCTTTTTTTGTAGGTTAGAAATATTTTACACACATAGGTCTTAGAGAACTGGGAAAAAAAACAGTGACACAAAAGAGAAATAAATGCTCTTTGTATGAAAGAAGTCTTTGTCAAATGTCTGATGTCTTTATACAAACAATCTGAACTTTCAAAATGGTAGTTTTTATGTAGTGTTACTCACTGGGATTATCAGACTATCGTCAGCCTTGTGAGAGTAATTTTTATGGGCTCCCTCTGCAGTTAAGGGGAAAACGGACCCTTCTCAAGGTGAAAAAAACAGTTTCTCTGCCCTTCCTTTTCCGCTTGCACTTTGGGATTTTGTCAGCACAAAGAGCTCAAGTAGACTGGCTTTATTCAGCTGTAGACGTGTGCACTCACAGATCACAGCCACTGGTATTTTTCCTTAAACAATTTGTAGTTCCCTCAAAGTGTCAGGCATCTTTTCTGTGTTTTCTACAGAGTTGTGAACTCTCATATTGAAACTAGGGGACTAGGACACTCTTCTTGGAAAGCCCACCATGTGGCTAGAACATGAGCAGCACTCTGCCAGCGACTCGTCTTTTTAACCTGCCTAATTTTAGATGCAGAAGATCGCAGTTGTCCCACCTGTAGCTCTACCAGCTGTGCATTTGGAATGAATGAATATTTCCACTTTCCTTTTGGCACCCAGCAATCAACTGGCGAATCTCCACATTAACTTGTTTCTATGTTTTTCCCTTATTATATTCAGACAAGCTCTTGTGGTTCTGTTTTTCTGTCAGGAACCCTGATTATGGTAAGATCTGTGGATAAAGGATGCTTTTTAAGACCTGCTTTCCTTAAAATCTTGTGATGAGGAGGCATCAAAATACATGCAATCATTCGTCCTATGCTCAGACAGAAAGCTTCAAGCTTTATGAAAGATGTCTTATTGGTATCTAATCCAGGCTATCATTTGTATGGGAGTATAGTGTAGTAATCAGTTTTCAGTAGTTGGATGTTTGTGATGGTAGTCTAAGGGTCATTAGGGTGAGTTGTTTCAACTTCTGCGTTGCCCAATATTTAATTTTTATTCCAAGGCATCCAGTGCTGGCTGTTCCCATCACAGGAGAAGCTCTTGGTCTCATACCTGGAACAGTGAGGTCATATTCCTTATCCAAAAAGAGTAATCCCCCTCTTATTGAGGAGGAGGGTGGAATTTCATTAGATTACCTTAATTTTAATCTGATCTGATGTCTTTGAAATTGCTGACTCTCAACTTTTAAATTCCTGAAATGTATAGCATTAAGTCTTAAAAAAACTTTCTTTTAATTCCAGTACAGGGTGAGGCTTGGTGATAACATTTATTTCACTTGAATCATTTTACCCATTCTGTCTCAAATTTTGTCATCATCATAGTTAAGTGTGTAAGATTAGCATCCTTTGCATACCTTAACAGATAGCAATAGCTTAAATTCTAATAGAGATCAGAATTTTTAAAAGATACAGAATTTTCATAATAATCATTGAACGTTTCTCTGTCTTTCTTTTCCAGTAACTAATGGATAAAATATTCCCTTACCTTTATTCTCCTAATTAGGAAAACGGGTGGTTGTTTTTTTGTTTTTTTTTTGTTTTTTCCCCGAAAGTGAAAGTGAAATTAAATATTATCTCTCTAAAACTGATAAGGCAAGATAGTTTCAACCTGATCTGCCTTAATTTACTATTTCCTGTACATTGCTTCTCTTCGCTGTAATTATAACAGAGCATAGCTACATTGATTTTGGTATATTGTAATATAGTGATGAAAGTTAGCTCTGCCAGATGCCTTTTTTTGATAGCTGGCTTTTGGTCTGTGTTTGCTTAGTGAGCATCGGGCTGGGAACATGTGGGGCTACTGTATACTGTGAAAGAGGAAGTCCCTGTGACTTCTGTGTTTGACCTCTCTCCCACCAGTTCCATCTTTGGGCTCATTTGAAGGGATTCAAGTTTCTCAACCTTTTTATTGTTAGAGCTTGTTTGGCTGTGTATCTACATCTCTTTCTTGTTAAATATTCACATTTATTGAAGAGGTTTCAGCTTGTAATATTATGATGGTGTTTTATACACAAATTGTGGCAGATGAATGCTGAGATCAGATATTCCCAAAAGTCTAAAAAGTAGTATTGAAGGTTTCCTCTTTCTTCTGCAGTGACATTGGCCTGGGATCCTTTTATTCTTTATGTAAACCTTGGGCTTCTTCAGTTTCAGTTTGGGATATATCATGTGTTTTCTTTTACCAGCAATACTTCTTCCCTCAAAGAGTCCAAAGCACTCTTTAAAGCTAAGTGCACGAAATGATTTCTGAGCTGATTTTTCTGTACAGGTTTTTTTTTTTTTTTTTTTTTTTGCCATAGAGTATTAGTATTATCTTACAGAGGGTCTTAGAGATAATATTAGCTTACTGTATGACTATTTGATATAGCACAAAACCATATGTTGCATCCAATCTGCAAGAGCTGAGAGTACACTGTTGGCTTAATATAGATAGGGATAAATGTGTGTGTATGTGCAAGTGTATGCACATTGATATAAATCTGTGTACACATGCATGTATACATTTTTAAATATCACAGTTGCAAGCTTCATGGAAACTTTCTATCTTTTATGGCCGTATAATTCATATGCTACTGTTTTCAGATGCTTTTTAAAATTCTTTTTATTTTTTTTTTTAATTTGTTGTTTACTGAACTGCTTGTAAAACAGCTGCATTATGGAAAGATACAGAAACACTGTGTGTATTGATACCATTCAGAAGGTGATACAAGAGAGAGGGAGACAAGTATTTCTAAGTGAGAGGTGAGGAATCTCAGTCAGCAACAGCAGTAAGAGATGCTATGGATAGGCCAAAAATAACTGCTTGATACTCTTTCCCTGAGCTGAGACATAGCCCCAAATGTAGCAACAGCAATGTCACACCTCTCAAGGCTTGCCTTGCATGCCACACCTAAAAGTACTTTTCTTTATTTCAAAAGCTATAGTGAATGTATGCCACCTCTATATGTTTGGTGTAATTTAAAACAATGCATTTATTCCTTATTAACCCTATGAAATTGAATCCTGTAGTTCAGACATGCTTAATAAAATATTTTTTGTACACTGGATAAATGGGTTATAGCTGCAATCACTTTTCATTCAATTGAAGATCTATTACAAGAGTTTTTATTTGTAGTTCCTAGTGCTCCCAGGGATATTGTTTTTTCCAATGTGCAATCAACAAGTGTGACTTTGAATTGGAGATCACCGAAACTGATCCTTGGCTACTTTCAAAACTACAAGATTACCACACAGCTACAATCTATCCACTGCAGTGAGTGGGAAACTAAGGAATGTATTGAAGATGAGATTCATCAATATTTATATGAAAACACAGTCGATGACCAGATAGAAGAGACGGTGTATGGACTAAAAAAATACAGATGGTACAGATTTGCAGTTGCTGCCAGTACAAATGCCGGATATGGCAGTTCTTCTCCTTGGATTTCTACACAAACACTTCCTGGCTGTAAGTAAGGATGTTTGTTATATGTCATATTGGTATAACAAAGGGTTGATCACCTAAATAAGCAAGAACATGAAGTGGACGTTATTTCTTCATAGACCTATAGTTCTGGTGAATGCAGTAAGAGACTATTGCAATTCTTCAAGTATGATATATCATGATATAAGTCATTTGGTATATTAGCATACTTTACACTACTTTAGATTTTCATGTTGTTTGGTTGTTCTGCTATCCTATTTGCTCAAGAGAAATTTCATTCCTCAGCCCTACTCTATATCTAAAATTGGTACATCTAAGTTTTATCTACTTTGGGTTGATATACTGCATTCAATTCATCTTCATATGTGGGTTGTGTCAATGAAAAGTAGTATTATTTTATTCTTTGTCTAAAATGATGTTCATTAATGCAAATATTTTCCTAAAATTCTGCTGTGCATTTCTACCAGTAGTACATAAGCAGTATTTTCAAAGGAATTATGATTTCTTTTCAATACCGTTATCTACCTTAAGTTGCAGAGCAGAGAAGCCATGTATTGTCTACAAGGCCATCATGGCATACATTAGGACTGCTGTATCTCAGCTGAAGATTTCAGTTAACAGTCACAGATATGATGTCTGAGAAAAGACGAATGAAATGTAAATTATTTAGGTAGTTGATATGAGGACATACAACCTTTCCTACCAGTCTGCAGCCAGCCTAGGTCAGAGCATGTTTGAGATTTGGCCTTTGGTCTGTGTGGAGTAAAAGAGAATCACCATGAACAGCATGTCTAAATCACAGCTCCTTCACTCTGTTCCTCTTCCACAGTAATCTCAATTGAACAAGGAATTAACAGGGGTTATTCAATGGTCCACATACTTACTTTGTTCCATTCACATTTTTACATTCATGTGATGTGAATTCAGGAGGCTTTTGTATTTGTTCCTTATAGTATCTGTGCACTCTATGCATACATCTATCTGACCATAAATATGGCACGATTTTTCTGCAAGGTAAGGAATTGTAATCTTCATTTGCAGATGAGAAACTACAGCAGAAAAATTCTAAGCTCAAACGTGCAAAGATATTTAGGCACTTTGATAGTGAACTCCACAACTCATTTTTTCATGTAAAGCATAGAAGCTGTTCTTGAAAAAGTCCAATGCTACAGAGTCATTCTCATGTGCACTTTCTTTGTCCAGATCTTGTGCAAGTGCTATGTCTGTATATTAATACAATATTTAAAATGGAAGTAAAATAAAATATAAAGATATGACCCCAGATGGAGCAGAAAATAGCTAACAGAAGCTGTACAACTTGTGAGCCAGCAACCAGAAGCTCTGGGAGCTTTCTTTCTATCAGACACATCTCAGCTGCTGAGATATGCAATTACCTTGAGAAAATGTTGCTGAGTTTAGGAAAAGTAGATATTTGAACTGAACAGAGAGGCAGATAATCAAAACACATATAAACACATCAAGTATCATCTTTAAGATTTCCTCTCCAGACAGTGTCAGAGTGATTTAAGTGAGAATTAGTTTCCTATCTGTCCTACTGAGGAGACAGGAGTTAAAGCAGAAAAGCTTCACTGGACTGCACAATCCCTTCCCATGCCCTGTATCTGTGGTGGGGGGAAGGGTGGCAACAGATTTACTGTGAACTAAGATGATCAGCTGCCTATAAAACACAGTGCTGCAGAATCAAAGAGTATGGACAGTATTCCAGATATTGTGTTTGGGTGCTGGCCTTTATCCTGGGTGTAATGGCAATCAGCTGAAGAGGAAAATGTGAATCAGGACATGTCACAGCTGGGTGGCCAGCTGCAGCTTCAGGAGCACCAAGAACCTCCCTGAGCAGTGTTTGGGCCTTGGCAAGGGCAAGACTCCAGCTACCTCACCTGACACATCCCACAGACCAGTCTGCAAAAATATTGTTAAATACAGATTACTGTTAATGGTTTCTTTTTTGCAAAGTTTACTTCCTGTAGTGGAGAAAAGAAATTTGGGGGTGCTCTGGGAGGTCCTGCAGAGTGCATCCACTGAACAGGTGCAGTTTCCCCTGCTCTCTCTCATGTGGACTGGGCCAAGCACCCTCTGGATTAGCCTGCTGGTACCCAGCCAATATACATGGTCTTCTGGGGCTTAAGAGTGCTTAGCTGTTATGTAAAATAGCCTGAGTACTTAGCCCATAAAATAATGGGAGTTGTGTTTGCAGGTTTGAGGGCAGAAGTTAGCCACCATTTCTGACTTTCTAGAAATGCCTCTACAAGATATTGTCTCTGCCAAAAAAATTTTGCCTTAGCTGTCAAAGTCACACTCAAATTATTCTTTTATTTCAGAATTGACTGAGTATTGTGAGGTTTTTGTTTCTCTCAAGCCTATATTTATTATGCTCATATTAGGAAGTTACAGCACTTAATCAAAAAAGTTAGACTTATTTTCAAAAACATAAAGAAATGAAACCTTGTCAACAACAACTAAAAATATGTAACAGAAGCCCTGGATGATCTTTACGTTTTCAAGTGCTGCATATTAGACTTGTACTACAGCAGCCAAAGCTAATAATTCTGATTATCCAGTGACGAAGATGAGGATCTCAAATGTTTATTTCAGTTGTTCATTATGAAGCTAACTTTAAGGCCAAAGAAATTCTTTTTAAGATTCAACTCAGTTGTGTGGAGATGTTATGTACTGAAATAGGCTACAGTTTTACTCTGTGGAGAATGTTATACAGTAAGGTCCAGTTCTCAGAACCAGATAAACTGTTCAACATTTTGTCTTGTGGATTATTCTAATAGGAATTTTTCTACTGTCTCGTGAAGTATTTTGATAGCACTGTTATAGCTTAGCTGATTGATTACCCAAAAGCCAAATCTACTTTGCAAGATAAAATATTTTCGACACAGATTTATGTAGTTACCAGTACAGAAGATCACAGTGCTGTGTCACAGTAAAGGAAAGGGCAACAAGTATTTTCATCATTAGAGGAAATTTTGTTCCCTCACACCTGTGCTTAGCCTGAGCTTCACCTTTGTATTTATAAGGAGAATAAGACTGGTCAAATTCATTCTAAGGTAAAAAATTACTCCAAAGGGTCAGCATTAGCTGAAGAATGAAGGGAAGTGAAATCATTGCTCTGATTTTGGATCTCACAGATAGTGCAATACTTTTTGGTAAACTGCCAAGTTTCTTAATGCCAGTATATAATGAGATACAAAGGAAAATCCCAGATGTTAGAATGCCTCATAAAAGATAGGACAAAGATGCATGGAGCAGAAAGTTATGCTTCTCTTTTAAGTACCTTCTTTACCAATCCCTGCTGATAGAAATTTTGGTAGATTTTGCTTCAGAGAACTTGGTTTTCTATTTTTCTTTCATTCTCTCTGAACTAAATATTGGAGAGTAAGTATGGCCTAGTATAAGATATAAATGCCTAAATATAGGAACCTAGGTTTGTTATAAAATGAAATAACTGAATGTCACACTTAAACTTTGGGAGGAAAAAGGATTGGGCTTAGCCAGTCTGGAAAGCATGAATTTCTGTTAGGAGACTGGACGATTCTGTCTTGTTTTTGAGGATTATCCTAAATGATGGGCTATCCAGACTTATCTTCAAGCTAACACACTTAACTGTTGCCTTAGCATCAGGACACAGATGGATGGGAAAGATGACCCTGACCTCCATAAGACTCACATTCCTCTGCAAGGATAGAAGCATGATAATCAGGAAATGATGGCTATTAGTTACAGAAAATGCATTATTGTGAAAACCAGGAGAAAAGTGCTTATGAGAGGAAGTGATTGGATTATGGGGGAATGAGAGAATAAGACTAGGTCATTTCTACTGAGTAAATTGCTGTGATTTATACGAGAAAGGGTATAGTGATATCATGGCCTTGTATTGACTAGATTAATTTCACAAACAAACCTAAATCAGAGCATGGCAGTTACCCACTGAAGTCAACAGCTTTTTAAAAGAATTCTTTTTTTTGTTTGTTTGTTTTTCCTATTGGTAAGGCATAAGAAATTTTAGATATATTTCATTATCTAGTTCCCTTTCTAATTTCAGAAAACATTCCTAAATTTTGATATATTTCAGTTGATGTCTGATACTGGACTTTTCACAATGAAAGTAAACTGGGTATTAAAATTTTAATGTATTTTGGATAAGTATCTTAAATATGCTCAAACAGAATTTTCTTAGATCTAAAAATGTATCACAAAGAACTTGCATACAGAAATTACTTCAGATTGGATCATTTGTAGATTATTTTAGGCTTAAAATTATCTCTACAATCATTTTCTAATGTAAATTTGCTTCAGAAAAAAAAAATTAAATGCTTCAGTAATGTTGTAAAAGAGTAATGGAAAGTTGTCTTCTGAACCTTGGTTGGTTTGGAAGGAACAAGGACTTGGGAAGCTGTATATGCCATTTTAAAATATTTTTGAGAAATTTCAATTGGGGTTAAGGTAGGACCACTGCCATGGTAACTGAAAGTCACTGTTTGAACATGAAAAATAAGCTTAACTTGCTCTAATTTGAGTTTTTATGGGAAAATACTTGCCCTTCTCCTTTATTACCCTTCATGTGCTTTCATAGTTCATTCAGTTAGTTTTCATTCACTTCTTCCACACTATTCAGTATTCTCGAGGTCTGCTTCCAGTGGCTGAATTTCTCCTCTCTACAAAGTATGTTGTATTAACTCTTCACAGCACCTTCTCAGCTCCCAATTTTTCCTATTTTATTTTGTCACCACAAAGCAAAATGTACACCTTCATGGTGCAAAACCTCTTTTCATGAGTCATCGCACCTAATTTCAGTAGTTACATTTCTCATTCCACGTTATTTTTCCTTTTTCAAACATATTTTCTACCTAACAAGATGAGTAGACTTGTATACACTCCAATTTTCCTCATAAAGTTAACAAATATCAGTGAACTGTTTGTCAGATAATCAGTCACAATTTTTTTTTTCTTTATCTAGTAAAAAGAAAAAAAGCTACCACGAAGCCAAGGAATTATGTACAAGTCTATTGTGGCTTCTATAAGAGGCTGTTTGTTCAGTTGTGTCATAGCTGTCTTTTTTTGTTGTTGTTGTAGTACAGGAAAAAAAAAAAGTAGGCACCACAGAGCAAAGTTCTGGCGTAATCTACAAATGTATTATCACTTCTATTCCAAAATGTAGCTTCCCCAAATTTAGCACAGATGTTAAGAAAAAGTAATACTACTTACTGAGACATGCTCTGTTCTTAAATGATTTAATGAATTTCTTATTTACAAACAATAAATAACTAGGTTAATCCACATAATATCTTGACAAAAGTAAATGATAAGAAACTCTATTACTTTATGTTATTGTTCTTACCTGCTAACAGTTCCTATTACTTTTTGATCTGTGTTTTCTTGAGATTCTTAACATGTTAAAAGTAAATGAAAATAAAATTTAGAGAACTTATATTTTTCTGTAAAACATTATTTGTACTGGTTCTGCACAGCATTATCGGAATCTTTTGCAGAAGGCTTCTCGTTTTCATAGTTTCTCATTCTTTGCATGATTAGTGTGACATCAACTCTCTCTCATATATTAGGTAGGCCTATCTGTGTAAAGAGCTGTATATATATTTTGCTTGTGTCCTACAAAACACGTATAATTAACCTGTAATAAAATAATAAACAAATGAACAACAGTTACAATTTCTATTGAGTTCTAGACATTTAATACTCTATTAATGCTGTGGAACTTGCAACAGAAACTGTGTTTCTAAATCCCAGTGTATGCTATATCAAATGAAAATGAAAAATGCTATAATCACTTATGCAGTATATAGTAGCAAATGATGAAAATGTTATTTTCAAATTGGAAAATAATCTCTACTGTCTGTGAAAATCAATGGGCTATTTATTGTGCATTTCTTTAACTGTGACTCACATACATTTTTTTTTTTATAGCTCCAGATGGTCCTCCAGAAAATGTGACAGTGTTAGCTACATCTCCTCACAGTATCAGTATCAGCTGGAGTGAACCTGTTGTCATTACTGGCCCAACGTGCTATCTCATAGACATTACCTCAGTAAGACAACTCTGTTTTGTTTTCGATAGTAACACAGATGTTTGGTGATGTAAGAACTCATAGATGTTTTTTATAGATTTTAAAGGACATGCAAATTGGAATGAAAAATAGTATGACTGAAGTGTCCCTTTTCACATAAATTCCACATATGGTTTAACTGCACATTCATACATTTCTTAATGGTAAGCAGATTTATTAATTGGTATGAAAGAATATGTGCTAATCAGAGGTCTTACAGTAAAAAGAGGTTTAGCCATAAATGTATACTGCAAAAGCTGAGTTTTGCAGATGTGTACCTCCTTCAATCAATAATTATGATGTTTACCAGCAAAAATGATAATGGCTTTTTTATCTTCGAAGTAAAAGATTTTTGTCATAATTTTACAAAAGAGTGGAGAGCCTAGCAACAGGTTATGACTTATACAAAGTTACTCGGTGCATCAGAGGGCAAATTTTAAAGCCAAACTAGATTTTCCACTCATCAGATTAGCTGTATTTTGGTAGTGAAGAAATAACACTTCTTTCTCCTTGATCTTTATAAGCAAAAAAAAAAAAACAAACAAAAAAACCAAACAAACCAAAAAACCTGACGTAAGAGAAAAGCTCTAGTGGCCTTTCTCTTTTCATCCTGTACTACATTTAAAACAACTGTTAATAAACCTCAAATCATTTCCTGCCCTGTGGCAAGATGTGGAACTTTATATGTTTGTGCACATGAGAAGTTTTAAGTAAGATATAGGTTCTCTGATAGTTCAGAAATTATAGATGAGGTTATCAGTGTAAATGGAAGCAGTTCACTAAACACAAAGAAAACTTGTTGTTTATAAGTTCAAAAATTCTGCATAAGTCTACTAGATAATGGGAAAAAAATTGAAAGAGTGTTTTGTGCTATTTGAAGACTAGAAATAGAAAGTTATTTCAATTTTTTGGGATAAGAGTAACATTATATATTTTCAGTTTTTCTAAATGAGTCAAAAAGATTATCATGGGTATGATAAAGTACTGATGATGAGATTTTTGTGCAATTAAAATTTCTAAGAAGATCAATAAAAAATACTGAATATTTTTATACTCCTCAATAAAGCTACAGGATAGAGTAATGTGTACTGTACATTAATTCTACATTATTTACAGTGCAATCTGTTCGGTTCTGAACACACTTACCTCAGCAGTAGGAGGAAGAACAGGCAATAACAAGGGAATAACTAACAGGGAAGGAACAGTGCCTTGGCCTCCTGGGTAGGTCACAAGAAACTACATGACAGTCTGTATTTCCCCTTTGCTGAAGTTAGAGAAGATTTTTCCCTTGTGAAAATTTCCAGGCAGCTTTTGACTAAGAATATTATAGTGCATCAATAGAAAGACTTCTTTTGATGTTTTTAATAAAATCTTCAAATTCAGATGTGAAAGCTTTATGTTTTTTTGCACATTATTTAATCAATTTATATTTGAACAATTCCTCCTCGATCTAACAATCCTACATTTTAAACAGGGTGTCATCAGATTCTGCACTATGAACGTCTTACTAATAAGTGAACAATATAAGATACACTAAGTTTCTTATTAAGATAAACTACCCATCTCTCAGAATTCAGAATAAACCTAAAGACAGATTTTGATATGTTCAATTTGCTGGACTTTTTGTGTTTGCTCTTATAAAGTCTCTTTTTTTTTTTTTTTCAAAATACATTTTAGGAATTAGTTGTTATCTCATGCTGATTTTCTAAAGATCAGTAACTATGAGTGTCAGTTCTATAGATAGTCTTACTAGACAAATCTATTCCTTCCCAAAGTCCAACGTAACTGTCACAATCTTTTTGTGAGAACATTTGAGTATGTATTTTATTGTCCCTGTCCAAATTTTTTTATGAAAACTCAAAACTCTACAAACATTCTGTATGTACAGCTTGCTGATTTTAGTTATCAACTGGGTATCTTTAAGGATTTATAAAAGTTGGCTCACAAGGTAGAATAGTTTTAGATTTCTGCTCTACGTCATCTTTATTCCTAAAAGTCAGTATTTAGTATTCATTATTGAATGTATTCAGATTGTTTTTAAATTGCTGGGACGTTTCCTGCACTTACTTAGATCAGAAAGGCTGACCTATGTATATTTTATCAGTGTCATATTTTAGTTTGTCATGCTGCCTATTGTAATTAGAATTAGTCATGAATAAAATTTTATTGAAAACAAGTAAGGAAGATACAACCAAACCATATAACTTTTGGAAGAGTATAAATATAATGATGCAGTGTTGTGATTGTATTTTAGCTCTTGTGTAAATATTTATGTGCCAGATTTTGATAGTCAGATAGGAAAAAGTATTTCAACTCTTGATGGCCATCCCAGGAAATGAATGTCTGTTTAGTCCATCAAAAAGTTTAGTTCACGTTAATTCTCAGTGGGGATAGATGACTATCTGTCAAATAAAAGGTATGATAAAACTGTTCTAATGTTTTAGCAGCTGTGTTTAATACAGATTGGATCCAGTGGGAAAACTACTGTACAGCTACCTTATCCTCTTTTCAAATTACATACTGAAGAAATAATAATGAAAACATCATTAACTGAAGCAGAGGGAATAGACATAAAAAGAATTTAGAAAATGACACGACATATGCTAGAAAAACCCCATTTTTCCTTTTTCTTTTTAAGCTAAGATTAGAAGTGATTTGTTGGATATAAAGCCGATAGATTTATAGATTTTGTAGATTATTTTTCTGCAGAACTGTACAGGTTACTTGAGACATTCAGATCTCAAGAAGTAATCTGTTACATACTGTTGCTCTAACACAGGAACAAGAGTACCTGGAATCCTCCTGGCAGATGATTCATTGTCCCACTCTTAAAAGTGAGGAAGCTGTTCAGCAAACTTCTATAGATTGCTGCAGTTTTTCACTAACCTTACAGTCTCAGTTTTATATTTATATTTAGGTAAATCATTGCAACTTTTTGTAATATTTAATCTTAATCTTTTTTTTTTTTTAATTGCAAAGGTAATTTCAGTTTGTATTT
>VXAB01002501.1:357767-436401 GCA_013399175.1 Odontophorus gujanensis | reverse complement strand
TTAAATTAATTCTACTTTCCAGCTTTTCTAGTAACAGAATCACTCCCTTTTCACTATCTTGGAAATAATTTTACTACTATATTTTGCCATTAAATATCCCAAGAGGAGTTTCTCTTTCTGTGACAATATTAACATTATGAATTGCTACCCATTTTTCTTTTGTTTCTTTTCCTTTTTCTTTCTTTCTTTTTTTTTTTTTCCCAAATCATTTTCAGTTATATAACTACTCATTTTCTGCATTTGAATAGTTTGATTCCCATTTCAGGTCACTGCTTCTCCCGTGACCTTATGTTCTGTAAATTGTTTTATGTTTGTGTGGTGTGCAAGAGCACAAAGTCACTTCCAACCCAAAGCAAACAAACAGCCCATTTCCCAGTCCCATACTACGTTAAGTGCCAAGGAAGCAATAGTTGAATGGGAAGGAAGTACTCTTCCCACGCAGCTTTCTAGTCTTTTTAGCTGAAGACTTCATGTAAACTCTTTTGTGGAAATGATGAGGAAAGGAGGAAGATAAAATTTAAATATGGTGTTTAAGTATCCTTCTGTTGTTTGTTTGAAGTCTTGCTCTTTTAAAATTTTGTTTTACAGGTAGATAATGAAAATTATAAAGCCCAGTTTCTGAGGACGAATGATGAGGGTAAAATCTTAGAAATTTCTGACTTAAAAGCATTTACAAGGTATTCTGTAGTAATCATTGCCTTTACCGGGGACGTTAATGCTGCAGCCATTGAAGGCAAAGCTAGTTCTCCAGTAATTGTCTCCACTTTTGAAGCAGGTTTGTATTTTTCTCTACTTTATATGAATCGATGTTTGTATTTTTTCCTTCAACTGATAAACGACAATGTTAAACACATGATGCACTTGTCATACACATTTGTTCTCACAGTAATTTTTGCTTTAATATTTAGAAGGTAGCAATTAGCAAGAAAGTGATGGTGATAATAAATACCAAGATTTACTTTTAAGTGAAGTCATTCCTTCTATATAGTGCCTGCACTAATCTGAGTACATAATTTCTGTACTGAAGATGGAAGGAGGTTGCCTGCGAGGATCTGCACTTGAGTCAGCTCTTCCACACATTCAAAACAATTTGGAGGAGGTGGATATTAAAGAAAAAAAGATAATTACCAACACTATTGAGTTATTCAGAAAAATAAAGTGAAGAGATGAGGGTGAGGAGACTATGGAGTATACAGTAGCACGGAGTCATGACACCAAAGTTCACGCTACAATAAAGTAGACAACACTTGCTTAGGGAAAAAAGACTGAAGTACATGGGGAAGATATAATCCTAACTTAACATAAATGGTTTCTGATTGTGCTCCATCTGATATCTTTGCTGGTATTGAGTTGCTTCTCCTGTGGAAAAATGAATGAAGGTTAAATTAATTGGTAGCTGAGACTACCTTGTGAGCTATCTTTATTTAGTAGCCCTTTCTTTCATGTTGAAGTGTGATAGATTAGAAGGTGCAGTAACCTTGCAGAACAGTTACTTTTTCCATCCTCTCATCTCATCTGGTTTGTACAGGCTAGTATACAGCTGAGTGTCTGAGCAAGTTACATAGACTTACTGCAGAGGAGCCTGAGTTGGGATTTGTAGTTAAGGGTTAAAAAAAAAAAAAATGGGAGATTTAACAGCTGTATCTAAATCCTTGGCTGAGGGAATGTGTTTACCTTCAGTTACTTGATTTCACTATTTAGAGGTCATACTACCGAGTTGTCTGCTCAGGTAGAGCTGTAAATATTCAGCTGCTGGGTAAGAATGTTACAGCCTTTTCTTTCAGACAGGGACATGGGGAAATTGATTTATATTTCCGCTGTCTTGACAATATACTACTGGAATAAAAGTTTGATAAATAACTGTCTTTGGCAAAAGGGCATGTTGTGTTTGTGTAGTTGGCTTCTGGTACATTTCTGGACAAAAGCTGAAACACTTGTTTGACTATTGTGATTCCCTTCTAGTGTCTGGGCATCAGATAGTGGAAAGGATTTTTGTTAGGGAGTCTGCTTTGATAAACAGAGACTCTTAGGAACATGGTAGCTTGTTTATATGTTGAGAGGGAGCAAACTGTTGACAGGGCTTTCAGGAAAGGCTGCTCAAAACTATGAACTGCTTCTTGCTTGTCAGCCTTGCAAGGATTTGTTTACCTTTGTTTATTTCAAGGTACAATGATATCTTCAGACTTTCTGAGTAGAAAATTAGAGGGAATTTGTCTGAGTAGAAACTACTGAGGATTATCTAGCAATTATTTTTAATATCTGTAGCATTAAATACTATCATCAAGAATAATATTTCATTACATATTTAAATTTTTATTGTCTTCATAAATATTTACATATGCAGTTAAAATGTTGAGATGTTTTTACTGGAANTTTCAACTCTTGATGGCCATCCCAGGAAATGAATGTCTGTTTAGTCCATCAAAAAGTTTAGTTCACGTTAATTCTCAGTGGGGATAGATGACTATCTGTCAAATAAAAGGTATGATAAAACTGTTCTAATGTTTTAGCAGCTGTGTTTAATACAGATTGGATCCAGTGGGAAAACTACTGTACAGCTACCTTATCCTCTTTTCAAATTACATACTGAAGAAATAATAATGAAAACATCATTAACTGAAGCAGAGGGAATAGACATAAAAAGAATTTAGAAAATGACACAACATATGCTAGAAAAACCCCATTTTTCCTTTTTCTCTTTCTTTTTAAGCTAAGATTAGAAGTGATTTGTTGGATATAAAGCCGATAGATTTATAGATTTTGTAGATTATTTTTCTGCAGAACTGTACAGGTTACTTGAGACATTCAGATCTCAAGAAGTAATCTGTTACATACTGTTGCTCTAACACAGGAACAAGAGTACCTGGAATCCTCCTGGCAGATGATTCATTGTCCCACTCTTAAAAGTGAGGAAGCTGTTCAGCAAACTTCTATAGATTTCTGCAGTTTTTCACTAACCTTACAGTCTTAGTTTTATATTTATATTTAGGTAAATCATTTCAACTTTTTGTAATATTTAATCCTAATCTTTTTTTTTTTTTTAATTGCAAAGGTAATTTCAGTTTGTATTTTAAATGTATTCTCTTCAATTCAGTAACATCCTTTTTTATATTTTGATTTTACTACTGTCCTCTGCTATTCTCTCTTTTCTAGATTAAACTAAACTTAAATTAAATAAATAAATTAAATTAAATTAAATTAAATTAATTCTACTTTCCAGCTTTTCTAGTAACAGAATCACTNAAATTTTGTTTTACAGGTAGATAATGAAAATTATAAAGCCCAGTTTCTGAGGACGAATGATGAGGGTAAAATCTTAGAAATTTCTGACTTAAAAGCATTTACAAGGTATTCTGTAGTAATCATTGCCTTTACCGGGGACGTTAATGCTGCAGCCATTGAAGGCAAAGCTAGTTCTCCAGTAATTGTCTCCACTTTTGAAGCAGGTTTGTATTTTTCTCTACTTTATATGAATCGATGTTTGTATTTTTTCCTTCAACTGATAAACGACAATGTTAAACACATGATGCACTTGTCATACACATTTGTTCTCACAGTAATTTTTGCTTTAATATTTAGAAGGTAGCAATTAGCAAGAAAGTGATGGTGATAATAAATACCAAGATTTACTTTTAAGTGAAGTCATTCCTTCTATATAGTGCCTGCACTAATCTGAGTACATAATTTCTGTACTGAAGATGGAAGGAGGTTGCCTGCGAGGATCTGCACTTGAGTCAGCTCTTCCACACATTCAAAACAATTTGGAGGAGGTGGATATTAAAGAAAAAAAGATAATTACCAACACTATTGAGTTATTCAGAAAAATAAAGTGAAGAGATGAGGGTGAGGAGACTATGGAGTATACAGTAGCACGGAGTCATGACACCAAAGTTCACGCTACAATAAAGTAGACAACACTTGCTTAGGGAAAAAAGACTGAAGTACATGGGGAAGATATAATCCTAACTTAACATAAATGGTTTCTGATTGTGCTCCATCTGATATCTTTGCTGGTATTGAGTTGCTTCTCCTGTGGAAAAATGAATGAAGGTTAAATTAATTGGTAGCTGAGACTACCTTGTGAGCTATCTTTATTTAGTAGCCCTTTCTTTCATGTTGAAGTGTGATAGATTAGAAGGTGCAGTAACCTTGCAGAACAGTTACTTTTTCCATCCTCTCATCTCATCTGGTTTGTACAGGCTAGTATACAGCTGAGTGTCTGAGCAAGTTACATAGACTTACTGCAGAGGAGCCTGAGTTGGGATTTGTAGTTAAGGGTTAAAAAAAAAAAAAACTGGAAGATTTAACAGCTGTATCTAAATCCTTGGCTGAGGGAATGTGTTTACCTTCAGTTACTTGATTTCACTATTTAGAGGTCATACTACCGAGTTGTCTGCTCAGGTAGAGCTGTAAATATTCAGCTGCTGGGTAAGAATGTTACAGCCTTTTCTTTCAGACAGGGACATGGGGAAATTGATTTATATTTCCGCTGTCTTGACAATATACTACTGGAATAAAAGTTTGATAAATAACTGTCTTTGGCAAAAGGGCATGTTGTGTTTGTGTAGTTGGCTTCTGGTACATTTCTGGACAAAAGCTGAAACACTTGTTTGACTATTGTGATTCCCTTCTAGTGTCTGGGCATCAGATAGTGGAAAGGATTTTTGTTAGGGAGTCTGCTTTGATAAACAGAGACTCTTAGGAACATGGTAGCTTGTTTATATGTTGAGAGGGAGCAAACTGTTGACAGGGCTTTCAGGAAAGTCTGCTCAAAACTATGAACTGCTTCTTGCTTGTCAGCCTTGCAAGGATTTGTTTACCTTTGTTTATTTCAAGGTACAATGATATCTTCAGACTTTCTGAGTAGAAAATTAGAGGGAATTTGTCTGAGTAGAAACTACTGAGGATTATCTAGCAATTATTTTTAATATCTGTAGCATTAAATACTATCATCAAGAATAATATTTCATTACATATTTAAATTTTTATTGTCTTCATAAATATTTACATATGCAGTTAAAATGTTGAGATGTTTTTACTGGAATCAGAAAATACCAATGAAATAATACAGATATGCAAAAGTATAATTTGTAATTTTTCAAGTTTTACTCTGATTGTCAGAGTAGTGAACTGATATAAGTAGATGATTGAAATGTCTATTTCAGTGCCTGAAGATCCACCTAACAACATAACATTTCAGAAGATACCTGATGAGGTAACAAAGTTCCAAGTGACGTTTGTGCCTCCATCTGAACCAAATGGTAATATTCAGGTGTATCAAGCTATGGTGTACAATGAAGATGATCCTGCTGCTATCCGGATCCACAACCTTAGTGTCATTGATAAAACAGATCAGTCAGTCACTGCCATGATAGAAGGACTAAAAGGAGGACATACCTATAATGTCAGCGTAAGAACTAATACTTTTTCTTTGTATTTTTCCCTTGGCATGATTGAGAAATTAGAGAACACAGAGCTAAGCCAAATACAAGATTTTAATACAAAATGTATAGTGGTGTGAAGAGTGTGAAATCAGAGAAAAGAGAAGAGTAACAAGGAGAGCAGAGAGAGTGGGAGCAGGAAACATCACTAATATAGTTTTGCTCAGGGGCTCATAGATTCATGTCCTAGCGAAGCATGAAACAAGACTGAATTTCACTCTTAATTCCATCACTTGCATTTCTTGTTTGGTTCAGATGAAAAGTCTTGTTGAAAATTGTCACTCTTACTCCTAGTAAGCAAGGGTAGCTTACCAGGTGTATGTTCTGTAGGAGTAGTAGAATCATAGAATGGTTTAGATTGGAAGAGACCTTGAAGATCAACCAGTTCCAACCCCTCTGCCACAGGAAGAGTTGCACCCACCAGATTCATCTGCCAGGACTCCATCCAACCTGGTCTTGTCTCCAAGGATGGGGCATCCACAGCTTCTCTGGACAATATGTTCTAGTGCCTCACCACCTTTCCAGTAAAGACTTGCCTCCTAATACAAATCTAAATCTACCATTTTTTAGTTTAAAGCCATTACCCTTTGTCCTATCAATAAAATCGTTGAAAGATTCTCTCCCTATATCAAGGAGTTCTTTCATATAATCAGAGTAGTACATGGTAGGTAGTGTCATAACTGTTTAAGTGGGTTTCTTTTTTTCCTTTTGTAAGAACTACGTTACAAATTACAAAGGATTACTGTACTTAGGATTGTAAAGAAATAAGAAGTCAGTTCTAGCAAAGTGTGAATGACATAAGTGTTTCAGCATTAATTGTTGCTTCAGTTACATACAGATTTGAAAGATTTGAAGCTAGTGCAAATACTCACTAAAGCATTTTATTTTTTTAAGGTGTATGCAATTAATGGTGCTGGTGCAGGGCCAAAAATTCAATTGAAAATAACCATGGATATCAAAGGTGTGTCTCATAAATTGTTCTTGATCTGAAATCTCTATAAATGCTTAAGATTGCTGTTTTACCTGTGACTACACAGCTGTTAGCTTTCAGCTATTTCTAGAGGCTCATGAAGTATAAACAGGAACACATAGCTGATAGGCTTGAATTGCAGTTTTCAGTTTTGTTATGTATCATTGATCATTTGCTAAACCACACACAGTCTCAGTGAAATAAGCATTGTCATCCCTATTTTACCTGCCATCAGCAGACAGCTTAGAAGAACGTCACAGAGGTGTATCTATGTATCACATTCTTAGAAATAATGCAGTAATTGACTGATTTTTTTTTTCTGAAAAACTAAGACTCAAACTTCTTATGTTTTTTAAGTAAAAACTGATATGCAGGGCATTTATGAGAACACGTTTTGTAAGCTTAAAAAACATGGTTAGGACATTAAATTGCCCCTGAAAATATGGTGATTATTTGTCTTCCATAACACAGCTACATGCCTGAACAAAATACTTGTAATGAAAAGAACTGAAAACAGAACTCTGTGATATATCTTTGTTTAAAACTAGAACCACCACGACCTAAAAAGAAACCAGCACCTGTTTATGATACCAGTGGGGCCTTACTTGTCACAGCCACAACAATTACGATCAGAATGCCAATATGTTATTACAGCGATGATCATGGACCTATCAAGAAGATACAAGTTCTTGTTGTGGAAGCTGGAGGTAGAATTTTATATGTTCTCCCAAAAATTGAATTTGGGATTTTTAAATTTCTTTCTTTTCAGCTTGTTTGTCTTTTCCCTTTTATTTCTTATTTTCTGGAGAGGGGAAAGGGATTGTCAGAAACTTCATCTTCAAATAACTACAAAAATCGCTTTAGCTGTGGCAACAGTATTGTGAACAAAATAGCCTCTACAATACCTGTGGGCTGGGTTTTGAGAACACTTGCCAATGAAGAGTCATCCATGTTGCTTGAGATCACTTGTAATATTCTAGCACTACTCTTACCATTATTTTCTTTAGTTTCCATTTTTTTGACTGAATAAATACATTTGGCTTTTGTGAAAACTGAATAAATTTGAAAGGTTTGGTTTTTTTTTCATGCAAGTTTTTCTTCTGTTGCTATTAGTGTTGCCTGACAAAGAATGCAGTCATGTGCAGTTGATATTTCTATTTCATAACGGGGGCAGAGGGATTTATATAAATCCCTTCTGTAGACTGTGGGTTAGAATGTGTATTCCCTTGTATGGACTGATGAACATTTACTCATGTGAACAGTCTTGTGATATTCTTGAGTAATTGCCTACCAATGTGTGTGGGAGTTTCATGGTTGGACATCACATGGTCAGGCTTACTTTACCTAAGAAGAACAAATTCCAGGTATTTAAACCCCTTGTTTTGCCTGCCTTAAAAGCACGGTAGTAAAGCATTTATATTAAGTGGTACTGTTTCTCACCTTTTCAAGAATGATGTATTTTAACACTAACCTGAGAGATATTTAATTCATAGCTATTGCTGTGAAGGTTCTCTTGAGCTGATAAGTATGCAAATACCATGTTAAGAAATGTTTTGAAGATTTTTCTCCTATCTGAGTTGCTGGGTACTGACTCTTCATGGAAAGTTATTTTGTTTATGAAACAGTCTCTACTGTACTTAAACACTTCTTTCTTTGCTAGTCAGGCCCAGTTTCAATGTCAAATGTCTCTTGATATCTTCTACAGGCAGAGCTCATGTGTGAGACTGTCCCTGAAATTTTCTAGCTGTGATTCAGCTGACTTACCTTAAAATAGCAAAATATAGTTGATGTGGATAAAAAGGATATTTGGGTTGAAGTAGAAACATACTTATAGCTTTATTTGTATAAATGTCACTGATAGTTTACTAAACCCTTAAAAATAACCTATTTAATTTCTTTAGTTAAGAAGCTTAGTTTAACTTCTTCTAGTTAGAATGTAAATTATTTCTGATTTCTTGTCTTGATAATAGCTCAGCATGATGGAAATGTTACTAAGTGGCATGATGCCTACTTCAACAGACCAAGGCCATATTTTACAAATGAAGGCTTTCCAAACCCACCATGTATAGAAGGAAAGGAAGATCTGAGTGGTAAAGAAGAAATATATGTTATAGGTGCTGATACTACGTGTATGATACCAGGCAGTCAAGACAAAATATGTAATGGACCACTGAAACCAAGGAAGCAGTACCTGTAAGTACATTTGTCTCTAGATTTGTCCAAGAGGAAGATTTAAGTGGAACATACATTTATACAAACATATAGTTCAATTATGAAACAGTGAAGCTTGAAATGACAATTATGACTCTCATAATTTTTGTCTGAAGAATAAGTATGGAAAACAATTTTAAAAAATGTTTCAGGAAAAAAAACATGGATATCAAGTTCATAAATTAAGACCAAATTCAAGACAAGTGACCTACTTCCTATGATTTGATTATATGTTCACTCATTGACACTGAGTCATTGACATGTGTCATAACGTCATTTTTGCAAGAAGATAAGGATGTTGAAGTATATTATACTTAAACTTAAAAATAGTGTTTAGTTTCTAAATTAAATATTTTTTAAGGAAATAAACACAAAATTTAATTTAATTAGCTTTCTTTGTTTTTTTACAGATTCAAGTTCAGAGCAACTAATGTTAAAGGACAGTTTACAGATTCTGACTATTCTGACCCTGTCAAAACTTTAGGTAAGGAGAGTGTCACTTAATATTTTTTTGTTTCCAAAGAATCAGACAATTCCATTTCCTTTTTAGTAGACTGGATTCCCTGTAGTAAATTATGTTTATTTTTGTTAGAGCTAGCTTAACCAGAAAGGTTGTTGCCTGGTGAGGAAACGTATCCATTCCCTTGTATGTCCTTTTCAGGATGTCAAGAGGCCTTACCTCAGCCTGGGCCATTAAATGAAAAAGAAATACTGGCAAAGTTCATTACTAGCGATTCAGTCATACCAAGGAAAATACCATTTTGCCAGAATAACTCATCCTGATTGGGTGAATTCTCAGAAGCTAAATTGTTTGTGCTATTTTCCTCCCTGTTGCATGTACTGGTAGAGCTTTTCAAGTGAACTTCATGTAGGAAATCTCTGCAGCCACTGATCATTCTTGTACTGGCAGCTCATTTGAGGACATGACCCTGGAGTTCTTCATCTTTTAGATGTAGACAAAGTTCTTTATTAATTAATAAATTAGTGTTATCTAATAGAAACCATCTAGTTCTGATGTCACTGGCCAATAAGGCAGCTAACTGGACTTTTTAAGTCCAGTTTAAACTCTTCCATGGCAATGCTGATCAGCCACCAAAACTGGAAATGAAAATTCTCTTACCAAATTGCAGTGAGATCTGTAAGTATTTTTTAATACACTGGTAAGCCAAAACTTACTTAGCTAAGCTTCAGCCCTGACATTCTGAAAAGGGATCCCAAGACAACTGTATGAGTACCCATAAGAATTTTAGTGGGCACATATTTTTCATTTGGCATTCATCTTCTGTGATATGAGCTCCCTTGTCTGTCTGATCCATGTTTGAAATTTGTCACATGATCTCATATTGAAGAAGTGCTAATTCACTACCTGAATATTCTGAAAGGATCTGGCATTATTTCTCCAGCCCTGAATGTTTTGGAAAATACCACAAAAGTTGTTTCATTAATAAATGAAGTTCTAAGCCAATGAAGCCAATAGCTTGACCAGAGAGGGAAAGACTTAATGACTAATCAGAGAAAACAAGCCTGCTGGAAATGACTGTATCCAGGCAGATACATGTATCTGGGCACCCTTGTAACAGAAAACTGAAATCATTGTGGGAAAAGGAAAACATTATGCTTTAATGTCAGACACATTATAATTCACATAATTACTGATACTGAAAACTTGTGACACTGTATCCTGTGGTGTAAATCATAAAGAAGCAAGTTTTATTTGTATAGATACAGATCTCAATGACAGATATCTGATGCTCTTGTTAAGCAATAGGGATTTTGCTACAGGTAAGTAATGATGCGGAAATTATTTTTATATACAGCTATAATAGCAATCCTTTAATTATAATAAAGAGTACATTTTAATAAGGCCTTCCCATTCAGCCATACTTCAAGTACTGCAAGTCTTTTCTTGAGCTACAGGTTTTCTTCCTTGTGAGATGACTGACCTTTATGATAACTCTTGACCAGATAGTTAGTGGCTATTCTGACAATATCACCAGTTTCCACATGAACAAGGTGCAAGAGTTAACAGTCAGTGTAGCAAATTAATGAAGACAGTTCAGATCCCGTTAATAGCTGAGCTCCTTCAGCACTCTGAGGGGAGAATCTCTGAAAAGCATCTTTCATTCCTGCCTATGAGTGATGGCCACAAAGCTCATAGTTTTAGGCTTGTGGCTCTTTCACTCTCGGAGCCTGATCATTCCTAGCTGTTAGAGCAGTGTGTCTGTCCTTGACTGTGCTGAGCCTAAAGCAGGAGCTCAACTCAGGCTAGTGTTAGACATAACCCAAATGAAGTTAGTGCAGTGTAGACATACCTTAACCTCCTTGGCAGGTAAACCTGAAAAGCACCACTGGAAGGTTACACGTATAGTGTATGTATTACATAGACCAACAATCCTTAGGAACCTTAAAATAAGTTGCTCTTGTTTTTCTTATGTTTCTCCTTTTTGAGCAGCTCTGCAACTGACACAAAACAGACATAGTTGTTTTGAAAGGAAAGATTCTGTCACTCATCTCTATCTGATTCTCTCCTGTTAGAAATGTAAAAAATGATGCATCTATGAAATATTAGATTTCCTCTTTCTATTGCAGGTGAAGGGCTGTCAGGAAGATCTGTGGAAGTTATCCTTGCAGTTACTCTGTGTATACTTTCAATTGTTCTTCTGGTGGCTGCAGTCTATGCTTTTGCAAGGTGAGATTTATTGTTTGTAAACACTCAATATTGTTTTAGTGAAGAGTTGAAACAGTCCTTTCAATTGAATTTTCTGTCATCTCAAAATGTATGGCATTTTCATTTTTTTTTTTCCTTTTTTTCTTTTATGTCAACACTTGGGGAGGGATTCACAGAATTTAACTTTAGTCTGGCAGGGCTAATTTCCATAGGTGTACTGGTATATGTTTGTCCTTAAATCATTTGCATACTTATGGTTATTTTCTATTTAGAATTCGGCAAAAGCAAAAAGAGGGAGGGACATACTCCCCACGAGATGCTGAAATTATTGACACGAAGTTCAAACTGGATCAGTTGATTACAGTGGCAGACCTGGAGCTGAAGGATGACAGATTTACACGGTAAGCATGCTCACTAGGCAAAACAGTAGTTAGTCCAAAGGGGCTGTAGCCATGACCCCTTTCTGACCTTTGCTTGTTTGGAAGTGTTTGTGGTGTTCTTATTTACACAGGTCACTGAGATCCTCTTTCAAAGAATGACCTCCATCCTCAAGACACTTCTCACTAGCTTTTAGAAAATCACTTAATCTTCAGCTCTTTTTACAACCCGATAAAGATCTAAGTGCAAATCACTGTTTAATTATGTTGGCAAAAAAAAAAAAAAGGGCTATATGTTTTTAAACATACAGAATTTGTGAGTATTTTTAATGGCCCAGTGTTTTGTGTAGATTACAACACTTAGGAAGCATTTTGAAATAATCAGACTCTCAGACATCCTGGTTAGCTAATTCAAGAACAAATATGACATTGTTTAATTGCCACTTAGAAAACCTCTTTTCACAAAGTGTTTTGCACAACATCTGGATTTCTGTGGTGTTCAGTACACTGGCTATGCAGCAAGTCCAGGTTACTAATATTTTCTGTCCAACAGAGAATCTTGTCATGCTTATGTATCAGAAGGAAAACAGATAGCTCTATCTGAATGTCAGAAATATGGATATTATTTATCACATATCACAATGATTCTCAACAATCGATGACATCCAACTGAGTTAGAAATGTTTGGTGAACATTCTTTACCTACCTGTGTTTTTCCTGCTGTGTCACAGATGAAACACTGTGGTAGGCAATCTCCTTTAAGATGAAAAGCCTAAAATAGTCTTGCCCTAGCAGTCAGGCATCCTACTGTTGCAGACTAGGAATAGCTGGAAGATGAAAGGTTGTAGCTATTGACCTGTTTTGTTTGACTGTGTACATGTCTATGTGTGTGGTACAGAGTAAGCTGATTGCATGAACAAACCTGTTCAGAATAGTGCACACAGGCATGGCCGGTGGTAACAGATGAGAAAACATACTATGAATTGTCTGGAAATCATCAGCATAGTGGATGTGGTATGTTCTGTGTGGGGCAGATGTCATTCAGATAGCATTGTTTGTACCTGCTAATAACAGTGGATTACATTCTCTGGAGACAGAATCCTTATCAATGCAGTGTGCTAACTGTATCTTCTATAAATGATCTTCAAAATGGCATTGTTTCCAAGCTGTTAGCTGAACATGAATAGTACTAATTTTGCTTATATACTAAAGTGTTGATGGGTTTTACTTCCAGATACTCTTCATTTTTCTTTAGACGAAAGGAGATATTTGTCATCCAGTAAGTTATTGTATTATTGAAGCAACATGGTGTGTTTTCCGTTCTGTTCTCTTAACCTGTGTGCTACCATACTATATTGAAAAATACCGTTAATCAAAATGAAATGTCATTTATTGTCATTTATGTAAGTTTATAAGGGAAACACAGATGGACAGATTTATTTTTCAGGCTGACTGGCTTGTTTGTAGGTTTTTTTAACTCTACTAAGTCACCTGATATCTAGTTTTAATTGTCCAGGTATATTTTATGCTCTGATGAGGTGATTCAGAGTTTTTGTAGAAATCTTAGATGATAAAAGAGCAGTATCGGCTTTTTATGTACCTATTAATCATCCCTTTCAGGACTCATTTAAAGGAGTTGCTTTGGACACTAAGTGTTTTGTCATTTCTCAACTAGTACAATATACATCATGTCAAATCAGTAAAGGCATAAACTTATGGCTGACAGTTCATTCACAGAATCAAGACACTCCAAGCTGTTTCATGAGAACACACGTTGTCTCTTCAGACATTTTCTGATATTTATTTAGGTTATCTCAACCTATGGTGATATTGAGATAATCAGAAAGAAGAAAAAAAAACCAAAAAAATGTCATTGTCTGAAAATGACCAACAGTGGCTGATATACACCATCTTTCAGCAAGTCCTTGTTAGGCAATTCCTTGATGATCTGTAGCTTAAGAGTGCCTTCAGGTAAATTATGTTCTACCGAGATCAGTGGAAAATGAGATCCACTTTATGAGCCCAAAATGCTCACTTCTGATATTTGGGAAATGCATTTATCTCAATGATGGTATAGATTAAACGAGACAGGAAATAATAGAAAAAAATCCAACTCTTCTTTAAAGAACTTGTAGCCCATCTAGGCTGGATTAAACATTGATTCATTAAGCGCACTATATATTTATATACTGGGTCCTCTCTTACCTCTTATATCTTGTCCATAATTTTTACCAGGTCATTTTTCAAAGTAAATACTTATCTCCTGTGAATGGATTCTGTCAACAAATTTTCAGGGCCCACCAGACCTGGCGAGAGACAAGTAACTCTTCCCTTTTCAAGGTGCTCACCTGGGAGAGAACTCTAACACCCTATTTTCACTGTAGTTTCTGCAGCAGGGGTAAAGCCATAGATATCCCTGTTTCTTAAAATCTTTCCATGAGAAGTTAACCTTTCTGATGAATACTTCTGACTTGTGACAGCTTGTCAAGAAGTATTTATTAATTATAGACACTGTAACACTTTCAACTAAATACTTTTATAGAAAAGTATTGCATATAAAATAATTTCCTGGTCTCACCTTTCCTGTATTTCATTACATTCACTAAGTGTCAGAATTCAAAGTAGCACTACTGCACACATATTACATTCTTCAGACCAGAGTGTTTCTTCTTTCTTTGAGTGGAGGCAGCCATGGCTCCTGCCTTAACTTTTCCTTCAACAAATTTCCCTTCAGTAATCAGCTATCACTCATAAGCTTCCTGAGCTTTGTATCCCAGGAGAACAAGTTTTATGACTGTGTGTCCTGGTATAATGGAAGAAACGACCATGTGTTCTATTTCCTGAGGCCTTTAACATTCAGGAAGGGTTAAGCTCAATATTGCTTTCAATTAACTTGCTAAAAATTAGTTCGTCTGTTGTTCGTAGGAAGTGTCAGTGGTGCTTATGAGTTAAGCCTTTTGTCCACTTTCTCATTTCTGTTGTTTTCCATTTGGACAAAGTTTTAATTCCCTGTGGATTTCAGACGATTGACCCAGAAAGAAAGCTGAGTCTGTGTGACAATATGGTCTTCAGTTACGAATGCCAACACAAATAAATGGCTTCTTTCTAGCTCTATCATAAGTAATCTGAGTGGGATTCAGATTTTTGATAGACTTAAAAAAAAAAATCCTACACATGAAACAATACACTGTTTTAAAAGAAAATCAGATTTAAGGCAATAAAGCATTCTTTATCTCAGACAATGTTTTTCTTCCCTGGTTTCAAAGTCAGACAAATGAGAATCTGGAATTGTCCAGCTGAAATAGCTTGATTCTGAATCATTCTCATCAAGACCTAGTGATTAGTGATCTATAGATTAAAGGTAGATGAGTATTTGCTCATTGATGAAATACTGTAAGATTATTACTACATATTTCATTCTCAAAAGACTTAAAAAATATATCAGTTTTGAATCCTGAGGATGCTGAAGCTGAGCATGGCTGTCTTCTTCAAATCTACTTGGGATACAAAGTTCATTCCTTCTGAAGATTCTTAACCAGTAAAGCCAACATCTTTGCTACAGTCTTATTTTCTGAGCTGCCAGGACACTGCAATATGCATTTGCTACCAATGGAAGTGTGGGAATTCAGTTATCCTTACAACCAAGTTTCACTTAAATATTCAACGGCAAACATCAAAGTGTACATGCCTTATTTTTTTAAAGCTCTTTAGTGCTTCTTGAAATTAATGTATGACTACACCTATAAAACTATCATCTGTTAGTAATATTAAAACATGAAAAGACAGTACCATAAGTAGCCCCATTTAATTCATTTTCTGTGCCTTTTCAATGCTTTACCTCTCTGTTTTGAATGAGTGTAAAGGAATGAAGTATTGAGTGACTGTGTTAATGGTGCTGCTTGTCTCTGTGTTCTTTGCTGTTGGATCCAGGTACCTTCAGCACTTAAGCACTGTATTCAGGTTGCTTATGTGCAGCACTGATGTAATTTTTATTATCTAATGACCAAACTACAGTGCAGTAAGCCACTATTTGCTCTCAGTTTGAGGGAAGGAATCAGATGACTCTTACCCTTATTCCCTGAAATGGTCCTCAGAAGAATGGCACTGAGCACATGGTGTAAAATGAAGTCTGCCGATATATATGAAGTGGAATGCTGGAGGTACGGATTTCCCAGGCCCATATGAGCCCAGAATATTGTAAAATGATCTGAACAGATTGATAGAAACCGTAACTTCCATATTTGCCAATACTTGAGATAAAAACTAAGCAAGACATTCACCCAAGATATCTGACATGTTTGAATCCACAAGAGGAATAAATAGGGTTCTTTACTTACTTGAATAGTTCATCTGAAACCTCTGAACATGCAAAATATTGGTTAACTCACACCTTGCCACATTTAACAAAAGTCTCTGTTGCAGGTTACTTAGTTATAGAAAATCCGTCAAGTAAGTGGATTAAGTTTTTTTATGTAGTAATCATTGGTGAGTCTCAATGTGTGGTTCATTCTTCTATGTTTATTAGAAAAAAAACAANGAGAGGAGGTGGGTCATGGTAGCAGGAGGAATCTATGCTTAACATTCCAGAATCATAAATAATGAACACGTTAAAAAGGTCAACCACAACTGTTATCATGATTTGATGACAAATTTTAGCCAGAAACTGAGGACTGCAAAACAACAACAACAAAAAAAAAAAAAAACAAAAAAACTCCAAGCTGCGTATAAATCATAAAAGCATGACTAATTGCATGGTAACTGGAGAAATGCTTTCTCTCTCTCTGGGGTGAAGCCTGCATGTCTGTGTTTTAGCTTGAGAAGTAATACAGGGATATTTAAACTCCTCAGGGTTTAAAAACCATGTCATTATGAGAATGAGGTCACTGCAATATTTTATATGTCTAAAACCTTGCAATGTATAAAATGTTTTCGGTGCGACAAAGAAGTATTATGTACTTCAGAATCCAGTGGTTACTTTACAAACTTCCATTAATGTCAAAACCTTGCCTTGGAATGCTATTACCTATAAAAAACAATCCTACCCAGCAATACTGTTAACATTTGCAACTGAAAGATTTGGAGAGGGAAAACAATAGAGGGGAAAAAAAAATGCTTCTATGCTTCAAACCAAATCAGCGAGCTGTAAGCAGTTTATCATTTTCTTTGTGTAAGTTTCAGTTGCTGCTGAACTGGAAAAACTTATTATAAAGCTGAAGTAAAGTAAGAATTAAAAGAATGATAAGGAAACCACCTGTAGGTCTCTAATTCTTCTGTCATTACTTTCAGGCCAATAAGCAAGAAATCCTTCCTACAACATGTTGAAGAGCTTTGTACAAACAACAACCTAAAGTTTCAGGAGGAATTTTCGGTATGTTGCTAGCAGTTGTCACAACATCGCAAGACCTTCATTTGTTTCATGTGTCACATTTCATGTCCATTTTAAGGAGACAAGGCCGTGAAGTATTCTGGCCTTGATAATCAATATCCAATTATTAGTTTGATTGTTTAAAAGGTAATATTACCTTATTTTGGATTCTGCAGTCTACACTGCAACCTGATCAGAATTAGTCACCAGAGTGTCAGCAATGAATGATCTTCAGATTGCAGTCTTTACAAGAACACAGTATTTATGTCTTTGCATGTGTAGTGATTCATATATAGCTTAATTGAGAATGGTTTATGTAGGAGGTTTCCTACATACATACAGGTATCGTAACTGCTGTAAAGAAATTCATTTTCCTGAATGATGATGACCGCCAAGACAGCTGGCATTTGTTTTGCTCAATTGTATTGCCGTGGAATTCAAAAAGGCTTTTTCTTTCATAGAGCAAACAGTTAAAATTTTGTGCACAGTAGTTTTGCTTTTCCTTCCTTTACAACTATTAGGTCATATGTGTCATAGTTTTGAGAATAGGCACCATGTAAAAAGTCTCCATCTTTTTGTCTCAGTACATGAACTCAAGAAAGCTTGCGTTTCCTTCTGAAGAAAGCCTAGATTTCAAAATATACATAACATACAATGTACATATATTTTCAAATGTAAACCTCCAGACTTTTCACCATTTTCATGAAGTAACATTTTTACGGCTATCAAATTTTTTTTCTCAACAATATCTTCTCTCCTTGTTATTTCAGAATCTTTATCATCATCATCAACATCATTTGTAATACATACAGTCATTTGCACTCACAAAAATAATTTGTCAGTCTCCGGTAACTTTATTGTTTTGGATTTATAGATTTGCCATGCATTTCTTACCATTTGGATTAACAAAAAACCAATCAACAAATGGCTTTTCTTCTTCCAGATTATAACATTTCAGTCTCTGAGGAAAAACCAACAAAAGTGTGAAAAGATTAATGGTATTTCCTACAGCTTTTTTTGTTATGCTCCTCGGGTAAAATTGGTCTGGATTTAATAATAAAAAGCACCATAAAATTCTCTGAGCAGTGAAGTAAGGAGAACTTTTTCTTCCAAGAATGGAACTGTTATTTCAATTGAACAAGAGTGATTATAGTTACATTATGCATGACTGAACAGATGAAATATTTTACTAGCAATATTTTCACATACTCACCACTGGAAAGCTTCCAATATTCCTTTTTTTTAGGTGTGACCTACTTTGGGGTAAGCCTTACAGTATTGCAATGCCTTAAGACTTAAAGTAGACGATTGTTTTATCAAATGGAAATGTAGGCAATCCATTTGAAATGTAGTCAAATACAAGTAGCTGAGGCCTTATATAACTGAACTATACAGTCAACTTATAATCACTTCCATTTTATTTCTCTCTGAACTTCCACTACCAGGTTTCAGAGTGTAGTGATGCCTTCCCATATGGCTGAGTAAGCAGAACTGCAGCATCTGACTGTGGTCGTATTTAAAGTATCTGCAAAAACTATCTTATCAGATTGACAATCAATCCACTTGAAATGACATCAGAAATGTCAGTGCAAAGAAGCAAACAGACAATGGACACAGCAAGCAAACAGATCCCATGGCTGTATTGTTTTCCATCTAAAGGCAAGGCTTTAATTTGGCATAAATGACTCAAGGCTCTTACAGTGTGTGTAGGAGAGCTGAGCTCAGGCTCTAAACCCATGGACCATTGTATTTGAAGCACATAGCTTGGTGTTGAGTTGCTTGGGATCTCTGGCTAGCTGTCTACTAGTAAATTCAAGCATATGAGGAACTGGATGTGATCATATGATAATTTAATAAATTGTTAGTATACTCTCTGCCTTAAATTCAGACTGTTTCAAAAATCAGTCATCCTGGACAATTCCAAGGTATGTTTTGGTAGGTAAAGTAGTCTAGAGATCGTTTCTAATGGGCAGTTGATAGACAACAAACATGTTTTAGTCTTTTCTAGTGTAAAGTAGCTCTTTATACCTGCAAATACCTGCAAAATGCCACAGGCATATAATCTATTTTCCTCTTTTAATGCAAAACTCAAGGACAAAAATTCTATGAGAGAGTTTCAGCTTTCTGAATGAGGAATTTTGACAGCTCCATCCTTCAGAGTATTTTACTGTTCTTATCAAATCCTGATAGAAATTCACAGAAGTCACTCTGCTCTGAGAATAGGGATATTTCTCTAGGTTTAGTCGTAGGACTGGGGATTTAGTTCTTAAGGGATTATTGAGTCTAAAAGCAGAGGCAGCTCAAAGATGGAAGAAATTTGCTTCGAGTGTGGCAGAGATTGATTGATTTTAAGAGGTTGACAAGATTTTAAAGCAATGAATGCTCTAGAGCAATGAGAAATACATTTTTCTATGTTATATAAAAGACCTTCATTTAATTTTGTATTTATTTCAAGTCTGTTAACCATGCTGTTTAGTTATTTAACATAAGGATATAAATTTAATGTAAACCATGCTTAATAAGGAGATTTTAAGTACTAAAGTTTCCTTTACGGGCAAATGGGCAAAATTTTAGACCTTTCTTCATCATCAAGCTCAGAAAAGTGCTGACTGCATGAATGGCTGGTGAGGTAGAATGAAGACAGCCTTGAATGACAGGTCTCAGAGTTGTGACCAGTGCCACAGAGTCAAGTTGGAAGGCTGTAACTAGCAACGTTACTTAGGGGTCAGTACTGTTTAACTTATTTGTCAATGACTTGATGAGGAGTGGCTGATAGCCCAGAATAGTGTGCTGCCATTCAGAAGGAACTCAGCAGGTTGGAGAGATGAACAGAGAGGAACTTCTTGAAATTCAACAAAGGCTCGTGCAGTGTACTACACCTGGAGAGGAATAACTGCATGCACCGTACAGGTTAAGAGTTGATCTGCAAGAAAGCAACTCTGCAGAGAAGGATGTGGGGGTCCTGGAGGACAACAGGTTGTCCATGAGACAGCAGTGTGCCCTTGTGGCCAAGAAGGGATCCTGGGGTGCATTAGGAATTACACTGCCAGCAGATTTAAAGAGGTGATAATTCCCTTCTGCTCAGCTCTGGTGAGGGCAAATGAGGAACATGGAGCTCCTGTAACGAGTGCAGTGAACTACTAAAATGATGGGGGGACTGAATCTTCACTCATATGAGGAAGAGCTGAGGGAGCTGGGCCTGTTCAACTTCATGATGAGAAGGCTCAGGGGCATCTGGTTGATGTGGGGAGGATGTCAAGAGGACAGGGCCAGGCTCGTCTCAGTGTTGCCTAGTGCCAGGACAGGAGGCAACAGGCACAAACTGATGCACAGGAAGTCTCATATGAACACGAGGAAAGACTTTACTAAGCACTGAAACAGGTTGCTAGAAGTCTCCTTCCATGGAGATACTAAAAAGCTATCTGGACTCAATCCTGTTTAACGTGCTCTAGGGAACACTGTCAGAACAGGGAGGTTGGACTAGATGGTCTCCAGAAGTTCCTTCCAATCTCAACCATTCCATGATTCTGTGAAAACACAGAGAGACTCTGAAGGAAATGTTTGGGATTTAGTCCCTTGTAAAGGGAAATGAGCATCTAGCTGCTCTCTGCAATTCTTCCCCTAATTCTTTTGCCATGGAAATATGTCAGGAAGGTAAGTCAGGTCTCTTGTTTGAAAGCACTTTGCTTTCATCATAGAACTTACCCTCTGTTTAGGAGGACTTGCAGTTATATCATTGAGGATATAATTATATATCCTCAATAGAAGTGGAATAGTCCCCATAAAAAAAAAAAATATATATATATATATATTTTTTTTTTTAACTAGTGAAAGAAACAGGTTTCTCATGGGATAATACTGCTTATAACACAGGGTTTTGAGCTCACTTTTATGTTAGGCATTATCCATTGCAAGAAATAAGGTACCAATTTTTATTAATCATTTATTTGGTTCATTCATTCTATTTCTAAATTATTCAATTTTGATAATGCTTATATTAACTTATTCGTAATATCTGAAGACATTGAATAACACTGAAAAATATTCAAATTAGCAATGAAAGAAAAAATCATGCAATAAAAAAAGAAATCTGCTTTTTCCATTTTTCATTATTTATCTATATATTTGCCAAGAGTTTACCATTAAATTTTGTTTATGAAATACAAAGTATCCCAAGTACTTGGTGAAAGAGCACTTCAAAATAATCATCAAAGAATCTTGTTATTTGTCCCACTAGAGAACACGTGAGCAATATTTTGTATAGTAGACATTCAAACAAGAGACAAATCTCATTTGTATCTTAGCAAAAGCACTGAAATAGACTTGCATGTAATATTTGTCAAACAAAAGGAAAATCTCTCAAACTCAGTGTAGGTAATTTAATATGAAATAGTCTAGATTCAGACTTTTCTAGGTGTTTCCTATTCCCTCATCATCACTGTGAGATCATCACGATAATATACGAGGCTCCAAAAGTAATGCTTCCTGTTTTATTTTGTTGTCTCATGATGTCAGAGGCAGATGTTGGTGGTATAACAGTAGAGGTTGAGCCTTCCCAGCAATATTCCATTATATTTTGTCGGAGTGTGACAGAGCAGCAGAGGAGCAACCTGACATGGAAGTGCATATGAAGCAAAGGGGTGTCGTTGATTTACTCCATACGAAAAAAACGACACCCATTGACATTCACTGACACTTGCTGAACGTTTTTGGAAAGCAAACAGTGGATTGTGAGCATAGTGAGGTGGTGAATGGTGCCTTTCAGCAGTGAGAACAGCAACAGTAGGACACTACTGCTGGTGCAGATTTTTACAAGTGTGGCATTCAGGCTCGTTCACTGCTGTGGAAAATGCAGAGATAACAGTGGTGAATATGTTCAGAAACAGTATTTTCTAGCTGAGAATTTTCTGTATCAAATAGTCATGTGCTCTCTGTAGTTTCAATGGAAATAAGTAGGAGGCATTACTTTTGGAGCAACCTACATATTTTCTGTATTAACAAATCATGAAACTGTCCCTCCTCTCTTTTATTCAGCTTCGGAAATTGGATCTATCTATGTAAAGAAACACCCCCATCAAATAAGTTCCTCAGTGTGAACGATTTATTCCTCTATGCCCTTCAGTAACAGAACTAATGACCACTTATGAAACTGTGATGCAACCAAAAATAACTCTTCCCACCTTTTTCACAATCAGGCCTGTGCATAATAACTAATTGCCAGTTGTCTCAACTTAATTAAATCCTCATCAGTTCTCATGGTGTGGCAAAAGCTCTCCCAGGCCACAGGAGACAGGAAGAGACATTATTCAAAAATAAGACCAAGGCAGTAAGGTGTGGTTACCACATATGTGAGCTCATGAAGAGACAGAAAAAGAAGCAGAAAGGTGATGAACTTACTTTATCCAGACTTGTTAAGGTGAATGTTCACATACTCTCTTAACTGTTCAACTTGAGAGCACTTCTTGCAGTGCTTCATCTATCGTGGCTGACGTAACTAGTGTTGACAGTGAAGTGGGATGCTCTGTAACATTTCCATCTGCTCAGAAATGAAACGTTACAGAACTAAAGAATTCTCCCTCTTACTGGAGTGGCTGTTTCAGGAGAAACTACTATTAATCAAAATAGTAGTTTCTCCTGAAAAAAAAAGTAAATATATATTTACTTCAGGCAAAAGTCGAAGGTGCATTAACAAGCATTTTTTCCTTTATAGGAACTTCCTAAGTTTCTTGAAGACCTTGCTTCATCTGACGCTGATCTGCCTTGGAACAGGTCTAAGAATCGTTTCCCAAACATTAAGCCGTGTATGTGTGTTTACTAAATAACTCCTCCGTTTTGTTTTCTGCCTTTGATAGTGCAGCAGATATTTTGAACGCAACTGTGTCTTTGTTTGGCCATATAATCATATCTACGTTATGAAATAATTTTGTCAAGTTGGTCTTTCCACTGTATTATTATTTTTTTTTTTTTAAATACAGGTTTATTTGCAAGTAGCTTTCAACTTGCTCTCGCAAGCTTTAATATGCAGGTGCAAGAAACTGTAGCCTCGGTAGTTTCTTAGCTTTGTAATTCAACCCATGTAGCAAACTCTTTAACATTCTTCCTGTTTTTTTTCCTTTTACTGAGAAGTTATTTTTTTAAACATATAAAATCCATGTGTTTGTACATTCAGCTACCACAGGAGCCTGGGTTTGCTTTCTTGTGGATATGTGTAAATGTGCTGCAAGGGTTTGGTAGAAGATCAGAGTGACTGCAGGATAACTTATAAGCCAAGGCTAGATATTATCACAAGAAACAGGAGTCTGTCTCTCTGTACTCAACACTGCTTCATTTTTCAGTTAATAAGACAAGAAATGTCATTATTATTTTAAGCATTAGCTGTGATGTGAGATGGGGAGCATGGCATTCCTTGGTTAATAATGCTACATTCTGTGCTATTAACTTTTCACAACAGCTGTTACTCCTATCTACTGCCTTGTTCAAGATGTGTTCTAAATTGCAGTCACTAAAGACTGATATTCATGACACAATAAAATACAGACTGATGATTTTCCTAACTTTATAAACTTTGCATTCTAATTTTCTAATAAGATGTGGACCAAACTTCAAAATTTGGAATGTTTCAACAGTTACTTATTCACGTATGGCATTTTCCTGCATTTCATCATTTCTGAATACACACAGCGAGTCCAAATCAGAAACTTTCAATCACTTGTTATTTAGTCTTTATTGAAACAAACTTCTCTGTAATTGATGAGCTTGCTTTATGTAAAATAACATTTGGCCAGGGTCTGCTTAAAACTTTTGCATGACAGAAAGACTGGCAGCTCCCTGATTCTTCTGTCTGACTCATATGGAGGGTGCCTGTGCCAGAATAGCATGGCTTAAAGAACACGGGCTACTTGAAGGTAGAGGATCCTCCCATACACACATCGTATTTTAGGTTTTGAATAAAAATATATATGTATATTAAAATTTGTCTGGAACCAGGATGACTATACAATAATGGAAATTGTTTACATTGCCTTTATTACAAGTGTTCTACTGTGTCAAGTACTGTTATGTTAGTAATAATATTGTTTTTTAATTCATTAGAAATCCATGAACATTTGTTACCTAAATCAGTGTTCTCTTAATTAAACTTTTAGTTAACTAGCCTTTATTTCCATCATAGATAATAACAACAGAGTAAAGCTGATGCCTGATGCTGGTATTCCCGGATCTGACTACATTAATGCCAGCTATGTATCTGTAAGTAGAAAGTGTCTCACATTTTCACTATGTTTATTTTCTTGTAAAAGAGTCAAAAAATGACTTGCAAAAAGAACACTATTCCAAGAGTTCTTTCATTCACTACAGCTGCTGTTTGTATGATGTTGTACAAGTGACTCCTATGGCACTGAACCTGAGTAGTTAAAATATATTTCTCAAATTCAACTTTTCCTATATCTCACATTTTCTAGTTCTGTTCTCAGTAAATTATCCATGCTTTTCTATCTCCAGTCTTGCCTAACTCATTTTTATTCTATTGAAGCTCCAAGTATAACTCATGATAGTGCATTTATTCTGTTGTAGCACTGAATGGTGGTTTCAAGTGAGGTCAAGACTTGATTTGCACTAAGTGCTACTCAAACATGTAGTGAGACATGCAGATGGTACTCTAAACAAATGACACATCCGCAAGCAGAAATACTTATTTCCAGGTGACTAAGAGATGTTCACAGGAAAGCAGCAAGAGAGCTGCGAATGGATGTCTTATCTCAACAGCATCCCCCTTTCTCATTAGCAAAAGTATGGAATTTCCTGATCTGACAAATAGCAGAAAGAAAGATCCATGACATCTTGTTACTTGGGTGCTTGGCTGTGGAACACAAGACCACTGAGGAGAACAGATGGAGCCTGGCCTAGTCTTTACCTTTCTTGTCATAAACGTGTCACAGAATAGGCAAGGAACTCAAACAGCAGCTTCCAAAAAACGGTAGCAGAAGCCAGCTGCAGAAAGTATACCCTTCTGAGATTTTGTGTCTTTACTGCATATAAGCATCTCACTTGACATCTGTGTTCATCAGTGAATAGACCAGTTTTGCAGGGCTAAAAGCTTTACCCTTTGTATGCTCTCACTGTAGATCTTTGTGGATTTGTAGATATATAAATGCACATAGGTGTAAATATACATGTGTATTTGCCTATCTCTTAATCTAGGTGTAGATGTATAAAGAGAGGGAATGAGAGATTGTGTATACAGTTTTAACAAATGGGAAACTTGATGCTATTAATTTTTACTTTTAAACAATAAATAATCTGTAACTGAATTTTTCATACCTGAACTGCAGTCCCCCAGCTCACTCTTAAACTAGGGAGGATTAACATAGTTTCCCACTGCCACCTGTTCTGTATATTACAGATGGAATAAATAAGAGGCAGCTGTGAATTATAGGGCTATAATTCCAGTGAGGAGCTTCGAAGGTGCTATAAACCACTGTGTCAGGTTTTTTTGGGCAATAAACTGGATTCTGTGATAACACAGACTGCTAGCTCTACATCATAAACTTATTGTTATAATTGCTACTACTGTTGTAAATGTTCTGTAGTAGATTTCTGCAGGGTATGTTTGGATTGAGAAAACAGATCCATGAGAACCATGCTCGGCTCAGCATTTACATGGATTTTTTCAACCTCCTTTCCCCAAATTTGTCCTTAATTTATCAAGAACTAAACAGCAGAAGCCAGCACTGAAAAACAAAACAAAACAAAACAAACACCTCCTCCTTTAAAGACAGTTTCTTGAAGCTCTCTACCTGAGATCATTTTTTGAGTAAGCTCCAACTCCAATTTAGAACAGACCATGTCTGGAAGTCCAGGCCCAAAGAATTGTTGTAACTGGAGTTAAATCCACTTGGGTCTTAAGAATCCCATTCCAAAGTATAGGACTGAGAAAGACTGGCTGGAAATTTGCCCAGTGTAAAAGGACCTGTGGGTGCTGATCAACATCTGAATGAACATGAGGCAGTACTGTGGCCAGGAAGGCCAGTGGCACCCTGGCCTACATCAGAAATAGCATAGCCATCAGGACTAGGGAAGTAATTTTCTCTCTGTGCTTGGCACTGGTAGGAATGCACTTAGAGTACTCTGTTCAGTTTTGGGCCCCTCACTACAAGAAGAATATGGAGTTGCTCGGGTGTGTGCAGAGAAGAGCAATGAAGTTGGTGAAAGGACTAGAAAACATGATGTACAAGGACCAGGTGAGAGAACTAAGGCTGTTTAGTCTGGGGAAGAGGAGGCTGGGGGGAGACGTCATTGCTCTCTACAAATACCTGAAAGGAAGGTGCAGTGAAGGCGGATGTCTGTTCTCAGGTGATAAGTGATAGGGCATGAGGAAATGGCCTCAACATGGCACTTGGGTTTAGCCTGTAGTATTACGTGGATGATTTAACTTAATGATCTCAAAAGTCTTTTCCAATCTAAATGATTTTATGATTCTATTCTATGATTCTTGAGGATCACTGGAAGGACAAGGTCATCAGAGTTGCTTGTAGCTTGCACTAGCTCTCACACTGCTTATCAGATGTTTCTCTGGCTCTGCTTCTCCTTAGCACTACTTTAATTATACTTTGCTGGGCTTCTCCTGATAAATTTCTTTGTGAGTGGATCTGCAGTAAAACTAATATCATGACTGAGATAGTTATGAATGAGAACTCTTGACCTGATGTCCCTTCAATTTCTCTGCTAAAAGAATTTATACTAGGATTGAATTTCCCAGACTTTACTAAGACATTGGTTTATACCTGATCTACACAGTGGAAAAAATGCTTTACATCCTTAGGTTTCCACGACCATCCGCCAGACCTACATAAATTAGTTTAGTACATCAGACAAGGTTCCAGCCTTAGGCATCAAAGCTACAGGTGCAAGTCACATACAAACTCTTTTTTTTTTTTTTCCTTGCCACTCATTATGTATTAAATATTTTCTTTTTCTTAGGGCTACTTATGTCCAAATGAATTTATTGCAACTCAGGGACCATTACCAGGAACAGTGGGTGATTTCTGGAGAATGGTGTGGGAGACTAGAGCAAAAACGCTAGTGATGCTTACACAATGTTTTGAAAAAGGACGAGTAAGTTACCAGTGTACAGCGCTTTATATAATAGAAAACTCTGTACATAGTTTCTGTAAAATTTATGGCATAATGATTGTTAATTAGTAATCACCTCCCTGCAGATAAGATGCCATCAGTACTGGCCAGAAGATAATAAACCAGTGACTGTGTTTGGGGATATAGTAATTACGAAATTGATGGAAGATATTCAAATAGACTGGACCATCAGAGATCTAAAAATTGAAAGGGTAAGTCACACCTGGAAGCCGACTGAATAAAATGCACCCAACAACTCGACATCAGATGAACTCCATCCTAACAACCAACTACCCCCACCATTCCTTTAATCTTTTAATGTGTATGTACTATATATGTTGGTTTTTCTGAGCATTTTGTTTTCACTCTTATTTTTTTCTTCTGAGAATTTCCTCACAATTCTATCACAAAGAACTCAGACATGTGGCCAGCATGCTATGAAGGGCCTATTGAGGTTACTGAACCTCTGGTCTTGTGGGAGGTGCAATTTCTATTTGGACACCTCAGTTGTCTCTTCTAGAAAGGAGTAATCCTAACCATTCTGTTATCAGACAAATCCCTTTGAATGTATCCCTCTCAGATTAAAGGGCAGTATTCTCGACTGTAGCACAGCTGTTTTGCATTGTACCACCAGCCATGTTGGCCTCCACCCCCAGGAAATTCACCCAATATAAATGAGAATTATTATGAGTATTACTCCCACTCTTTGTGCTGGGAATGGAGGTGGCGGGGTACAGCTTAGATGTTCATCGTTGTCATGATCCACAACTATAATTTCCACACTTTGGAAAAACCAGCACCCAGCATTAAGTCAGACCAGCAGGTGAACTTGAAAAGGAATCTGAACATAGTGATCCAAGATGAAGTCAGCCTTCTTTTGCAGAACACTGATGTGTCGTATGTAGTGCAGTCCCATCCTAAGACCCCAATTCTGCTATCCAAGTACAAAGACGCATTACCATCCCATGGCTTGTGCGTATGACAAAAGAAACACAGCAGTTAGAGGACTGTTTCAGTTGTCAGCCCCGTAAGGTTATGCACAAAGTTCAAGACAACTGACCGCTTTAAAATGACTGAGAGAAGGTTTGTTTTTGTTTGTTTTTTGCCCAGCTGAAATAAGACACAGGGTAAGCAAAATTAAAAAGGGATTATTTTGAGTAAAAATGTATGCCAGCAAAATGCAAAGTCACATATTAGCAAAGGTGAGTCTGAAAGAAAACAAGACAGTTCAAGCTGAACTGACGAAGTACTCTGCTTACAATAGCTGAAATATCCCCCACAAGAGCATACCATTAAATGTGCTGTATTTCTGTCTGTAAGATTGCACTTCACCTTCTGTCTAAATGGATGGATTCTTAATGTGCAGGTAAAAGGCACATATACACCAAATCATTCACAGTCATTGCCATGTTGCATTCAAAAACATTTCTATTTTGTTTTTATATTGATCAATTTTAATAATACAGCAAATTAGTTGCTACATATAATCATTCACATTTGTTCAGTGTTTCTTGCAATGTGAAAAGATCAAGTGGTTGGTTCAAAACAAAAAATGAGCTAGTTCATTACAAAAGAGTTGATTAAGTTGGGTCTCATTTCTGCAAGATACTGTGAGTGTTAAAAACTGAAAGAACTTCAAAAAATTTGGAGAAAGTAATGGAAGAAAACTCTGCTGAGTACTCTCAAATTTTTAGACGCCGTCTGTGACTGAAGTGGTTCATGACTTGCAAACTTCTAGGAATGGAAAAGATATACTGTGGAACTAGAGTTGCATTTTTTGTCTTGTATTATTTCCACTAAGATTTGCCTTGATTCCTGTTGGAAACGCGATAGTGGGTTACACAGGGTTTGGCCTGATCCAGTGCTTTTATTGTTATGTCCTTCATGGTTAATTTAGATACCAGATCATAACCAGCTGTTTTTGTTGAGTTACTATTGCTGTTGCTCTGATTGAGAGGGCACCAAATACTTAGAAAATATATTTGTGTTTACCAGTGTATAATTTGTTTGCCTTGACTATGATAGTATAGTATTAGAATAGTTGCTTTCCCCTGAATAAATTTGTCAGCCCAGTTCAGTAAACTTATAGACAGGCTCTAGAAATGTCCAAATGTAAGCAAGAAATTATACAATGACTGAAGTCAAATAGAGAGTGACTGCTGAAATCCTTAATACTTCTTGAAAGATGAATTTGATGCCATCTTTCTCAAAAAACTTGCTATAAGATTTGTGCACAAGAAATTACCTTTGATACAAGAACCATCTTTGAGTTCATATACTATTCTGACTTCCTAAAGCGAAGTTGCTGAGAAGTTTACATGTAGTTTACTTCCTACCGTATTTATTTTGAACAAACCTGCCTTATTTTGTATTTTACAGCACGGAGACTTCATGATGGTGCGGCAGTGTAACTTTACCTCGTGGCCAGAACATGGAGTCCCTGAAACCACTGCACCAATTATCCACTTTGTAAAACTTATCCGTGCAAGTCGAGCACATGATAATACGCCAATGGTGGTTCACTGCAGGTAAGCATACTCATCACATCATTACTTAGTAACTTGACATTCGGAATGTATAGTAAAGTTCAGGGAAACCGAATGAAATCTGAGCACCTGAGCATAGCTCTAGTATGGATAGTAGTGAATTCTTCTCCAGCAGGGCTCGTTATGCCTTAGTTGGAGGTAAAATACCCAAGTAAGACTGTTCTTCCATTCTCTGAAATCCCATTGAGATGACATCAGCAGAAGACTGATTTCAAAATTACTGTAAGGTACTGCTAGATTTGTCTCAAGTTTCTCCCTTCTCGTAAGAAGAGGAATAGCAGCAACTGACATGCTTTTAGTGACTTCTTATGGGCAGCCTAATCCAGTGAGTGAAAATCCTGCCCATGGCAGGGGTGCTGGAACCAAATGACCTTTAAGATCCCTTCCAAACCAAGCCATTCTGTAATTCTATAGCTCTTAAAAACTAATTTCTAGAAACTGTATTTAACATTTACGTAATGTTATAATGAGGAAGAAACTATTTGGGAACCACAGAGAATGACAAATACATACAGAGGATTGCATATACTAGATTTCAAACTTGGATGTCTGCAAACATCTAAAATCTATATTTAGGTTCTTAAATAAATGTGCTGGTGATTAGAAGTGTTTAGCTTTGAACAGAGAGGTCTAGGCTTGATTCTTTGCCTTATTCATAGTGTGAGAAAGGAAATGTGTGGATGGAAAAGGTAGGCTTGGTGCCACAAACCCTGCCTTTGTCCAGTGAGTTTATCATGAACTGGGGTTCTTTTCATTTGTCCTCAGTGTCCCACAGATGCCTTCCACAACAGATGGTAAAAATCTCTTTATTTTATTTGACATTGTTGTCCTTGACAGTTTGGCATTTTCCTCTATTGCAGGGGCCAGAGAGACTGTTGCAGCAAAGAGCTTATATGCTGAGGTCACTTATATGCTTTGGGCCCTTATGCAATAAATCCTATCCCCTTTTCTCAACACAGACACATGAAGAGGCTGTCATGGGCAAGATACTCTGCTCATGCTGCTGGTGATTATGAAGCAGCAACATGTTTTCTCATATCCAGAAAACTCATTAATTATATTATGCTTTTAGATCCTGGAGATTCAATACAGTTTTGCTATCCATTACCTTTTTCCCCATATAATATACACTGCATTTAATAATTAGTTGTAGAAAAGGCTGGTAGTGATTTAAGGAAATCCCATTCATTCTCAAACCCTTAATTAAAACAACATTAGCTACTAGTGCATGCTGTGTATTTATCCTCATTTTAAAATAATTTTCTTGTAAATGTTTTGCTAGATATTGCATTGGTTTTCCTCAAATAGAAAAAAGCATCGCAGAATCCAGATGTGATTTCAAACAATCTTGAGATTTCCTATTCTTTTTATCAGTGTCTAGAAAATTGTTTAGAAAATTCAAAGAAAAGTTGTAGACTTGTGTTTCCTCCTCTGTGGGTTTCATTTATTTAAATCCCACTTGTCCTGTTCAGCCCCTTGTAAAGCCAAAATCAGAACCTGGCTCAAATCCAGATTTCATTTCATCTCTTTCACTTTATATAAGGAAACATACACCCAAACTAGTGCAAAATAGTTAATTTTTTCCAAAGCTGTCTTCTCATAATCAGTGTACTTTAGTAACCAAGATTTTCTGAGGAAATATTTTGCACTAAAAAAAAAGAATAAAGACTCATTTTATCTTGTTCATGTTCGCAGTGCTGGTGTTGGAAGAACAGGAGTTTATATTGCACTTGACCATTTAACGCAACACATAAATGACCACGACTTTGTGGATATCTATGGCCTTGTAGCTGAGTTAAGAAGTGAAAGAATGTGCATGGTGCAGAATCTGGTAAGATGTAATAGTGTGTTCAAATTCTGTTTCCCTGCTGTTATAAGTTAAAAAGTCATTTGATCATCTGTTCTCCTAAAAGTCTAGCCTAGAAAGCAAATACAGTTCAGCTACCTCTTTATATTTTCTATTAATTCCTGCTTCTATTTGGATTGCAAATACATGCTTTTGTATCTTTTGAACTATATTTTATCCAGCAAAGTCTTGCCTAGTGCAGAAATGCTCAGATTTTAGAATCTAAATCATCATTTCTCAAGCTCTCAGAAAGTTCAAGTTTTGAGTGAAGTTATGGGTGTTAAATAAAGCATGGCTCTGCTACACTGCTTAATTTACTACCTAACTGTAGCTTTTATAAATGTGTGCGTATGTATGTATATATATGTTTTATATATATGCAGCATAGTTTTCCAGACTTCTAAATATGCACTTAGCTTTGCCCTCACTGGGGATCCTTTCCGTCTTTATAAATGGCTTCAAATAAAGTAACATGTTTGGACAGGATTCAGCACAGACTTGAAAGTTTGTAAAATTAAGGCAATGATTTGATCTAAGGAAAAAAAAAGGGTTTTTTATTATTAAGTATGGAGGACCTGTTAGTGATGAAGACTTCTACTGTACTTGGATGTTGGGTATTTGTAAAGGAATAATAGCAGAATTTAAAGATGTTCTTAAATGACCAGCGGCATGGCAATCCAACTCCATTTGCATGAGCCTTTCTGCATAAGCCTCCTTCAGGCCATTTCTAATTCAAAGCTACTGCCTGAAATCTTTGACTCTACATTATTCCATGACTTTCTATATACTAGCTTCAAAATCAGCTTGCTCTCCGTCCAGGTCATTTCTAACTCATGCTTGCAGACTACAAAATGCAGATCAGCACTAAGAGTTGCTGGAGGAGAACTGAACCCTGTAAAGTTTTATGACTGATACAGTAGTCAGGCTATTCTGGCAGCTCTGTTATAAAACACTGTTTAGTAGTCTATAATACAGATTTTATGTGATCAGCATTGAGGATGTGATGAGAGAAGCCTCTGGAACTCCTTTCCAGAACTCAGTATGGAGATCCCTGTGTGAAACTCTCCTTAGGATCTATGAGTAAAATAAAAATCAGCTGCTGTCAGACCTATTTTTTTTTCCTTGATTATAACTTAAAAAATAATTGTCCTTTGCCAACAATCATTGTCTGAGCACAGAATGGCCTATATTTGTGCAAATAAAGATCTCTGCAGTTACCACACTCCCCACAAAAGCTGCATGCAAGTCCCCTATAGGGAATGACCTGAAACACTGGGAATTATTCTGGATAATGCTGTTTGGCATGGATCAAAACTGTGTGAGAGACTTCAAATGTTTTGAGGATGATTAACTTCCACCATCTGGCAGTTTAATTCACTACTACTGAGATGTAATCTGCATCTTGATACCTGTCTGGTTTTATTCTTCGATTTCATTATTTATTTCATCCTGACATTGCCTTCTTTCATTTTCTCTTTTCAGCCGTTATTACCCAGAGTTACCTTACGTCCTTGGTGGTGTCAAAATAACTCCAGTTGCCCACACTTTGCATTGCAGTCTATTGTAAACGATGCTACAGTACAAGAAGTATCACTGAAAGCAGTGTGTGGGTTTTTCACTCTTAGCGATGGTGTATCCTCCCAGATCATGTAGATTTACTTGAACTTTTGCATTTGAGTGCACCCTGCTGGTTCTCTCTATGTTATAAAGAAGGAAATTCTTCGTTTAGTTTCTTCAGCCTAACTAGTGACAAAAAGTAATCAGACACATTTTCATGGATCACACCCTTAAAGAAAAATATGACACAGCCTACTGTTCTCAGAGACTATTAATATAATTTCTTATTTTATATTTCAGTAAGAATTAACATCTGACAGATTTTAACACCTTATACCTCATGATGAAATAAATCAGGTCAGACACATTTGATATCATCAAAGTATGGAGATGTCTGAGTTAAACTGCAGTTACTTTCATAACATTTGAACACTATATAAAAATTCTAAAAGTATTTTTGTTTCATAAGTACTCTTCTTTTCTAACAGAACATCTTTAAATTCACATATTTTCAGGCACAATACATCTTTTTGCATCAGTGTGTCCTGGATCTGCTGACAAGCAGGGGAAGTAGCCAACCAATATGTTTTGTAAATTACTCAGCACTTCAAAAGATGGACTCTCTGGATGCCATGGAAGGTAAGCAGAAGCAGATTGTCTCAAAAATATTTTCTCATAGCAGATGCATCAATCTGTACAATCTAAGAGGCATAAAAAAATATTCTGACAAGCATTTTTTGTCTTCTGAAGAATAAAGTTCTAACATTTTGCGCTCCTTTAGCCTCCCTCACTGTCAGTCATCACTCGAGCTTTCCACCCTTTTCCCCATAAGATCTTTTAACTTCAGCCAAAACAGTTATCTGTCATTAGGTATTGTTTACAGAGTAGGCCAAAGTAATGTATCTGTTTCTTTTGCAGGTGATGTGGAGCTTGAATGGGAAGAAACTACCATGTAAATACTAAGACTAAATATTAAAGATGAGATTTTGAAAGTCAAAGTCATATTTTTCTAAGCAAAAGGGCCAAAGTACACTCCCTTATTTTGATGACTAAAACAGACACAAATGATTGAAACAGCTTTTCTTCTATCAACATGCCTTCATAAATGTTATTTCATTCAGATCACTGAGCAATAATGCCATGAAGTACTTCTGCACAGACTGCACTTCCACTGTTACATAAGTACTGCATTCAGAATGTGCGTATCTAAATAGAAGTTGTTTGAACATACTCCTTTCTTCCACTTATCTTCACAAATGAGGAAAAATGAGCCAAATGAGATGTCAAAAAATTGTATTCCCAGTGAACTTATTTTTTGCGTGAATTTGCTGTGTCTCTTGTGTTTTGGTTTTAAGTAAAAGCTGCAGTTCCTTGAAACATTTTTGCTAGATTGGTTTTAATGTTGCTATCAGTTCTTGCAGATTAATTCCATTACCATCACAGTGATCTTTACCTAAATGTATATTCTTATGTTTTGAATCTCCTTTTATGAGTAGTAGCATATCAGCTGATGATCCTGAACAGCTGAAGAGTCACCTTCTGACATGTGGAGGATTATTCAGCTTTTACACAGCACACAGTAGCTCTTCAGGGACACTTGGGGCTATTTAAGACAACTTATAAACGGTGGACTGTTTTTTTTTTAAATATACAACAGTGACTGCAAATGCCTAGTGTGGAAGAAAGCACGTAACATTCCTCTTTTTAAAAGCAAATAATTAAAAAAACTAAAAACCTATTACCTGCTGTAGTGCATAGAAGATTGACTTAAGTAAATGAACGTTTACAATTCATTCATGTCTTTAATGTTCAGTATTTCAAAAGGAAACTCAAAAGTTGATATTTTTTATATCAGCACCATCAAGTACAAAAAAAAAAAAGCTTGCTCTCTTTTCAGGTTTAGTGAATCACTGTAGAGATGGAAAGGTATCCAAAATAATATTAGGGAATTTAATGAAAGGAAACGTCTTCCACTGATTGTTATAAGAGATAGATCTGAAAGAGGAATGAGAGAAGAAGGAATTGCTTCCCTTAGTAGCAAGCCAAAAACCATTGAGTATGAAGAGTACAGAGAGAATTAAACTATGCACCCTGGTTCACGGGGAAGTACTCAGTTGATATTATTAGGTGGGGAGACTGATGTCTCATTGTTTTCCTCTGTGTAAATAAATATATCATGGGGAGTAACACTGAGGTTGTGACTTTAAGATGGAAAACATATTAGCAAAGAGACTTTGGAGTTTCCATAGTATATTCTGTTTGACAGATAAAATCCATAGCCGTGTGGAGGCATCAAACTCAGGAAAATAAGACAAACCTCTTCAGAAACTAGGAAGGTGTGTGTGTGCATGAGCACACAACTGTTAATGAAAGCTTTCCATATCTCTGACTGTGCCTACCAGACAGAAAATACTGTACAGCACATAACCTGATATTTATTCATAAGTGAGCAGCAGGTGTTTGATGTCTTTTTAGAGTCTGGCAAGGATGGTGCAGATTATAAATCAGTGAGGACCCTTTGAGCAGAAAGTGCCAAACATCTTAAATGATAATCAAAAGGCAGTATTTGAGGAGATGAAAATGGTCTACGAAGATATTTTGGGCAATCTCTTTGATGAAGACTGGCAGTACTGCAAACATCACCTGTCAAGCTAAAAGGAAAACAATGCCTTTTAAAGCTGGGTAGAGAGAGAGAGGTGATGTCCACAGCTGTTCAAGTCTCTGGCAAAGCATTCGGTACAGCTCTAGTTACATTTGGTTCATATGAAACATGTGTTCTTCATTTATTATACATGTTACTTTAAAGTATTCTGACAAAGTACTTACAGGGGCTTACAGATGTTTTTCATGATTTGTATTTGTACTCGGTAGCAGTACATGTAGCACTGTGATAAATCAACATTATAAAGTCATAATCTTGTATAATCTTCTGCCCACAACAGTGGAATATACATATGTATGTCATTACTTTTTGTTGTTGGAAAAAGCTAAGAAGCCTTTTGCAACTTACAGTAGAGCTCTACAAGTTCCAAATATGCTTAAATATTTTGTTTCATCTAATCTTTATCACAAAGACCCTTATCTCCCTGAAGAGGACCTGCCTATAGTCCAAATTCATTCGTTAGCATATTTGTCTGACATCTTAGATGTTAGAATACATATCTCTCTGTTCCATGGGTCAAATAAAAACAACTGAAATGTAATTCAAATAGTTTAATTGTCAGCGGTTTACAGCCCTGTTCCATGATGAATGTGGTGCAGGGACCCACTCCTCAGGAAAGAGGAAGGGGAAAAAGGGAAAGGGCAGGGAGATGGGCCTAAAAAACAAAACAGCCGCAACAAGCTGAGGAGGAAAGCTAATTTACTTAATAAGATATCAGAATGCAAAATAACACAATATGATACAGTATAATTGGAATTGAAGCTAATAAAAAGAAAATAATGCAAAGTCCTCTGGGGCTCGTAGTTCACAGGACACACAGCAAGGCAAAAAAAAAATAAATGTCCAAGCTATTCTCTTCAAGTACCATTTTTCAGCATAAATAGAGCAGTAGTTCACTGACCTCCTCATGTACTCACCAATTATTTACAGGGACAGAGGAGCATCCCTCAGACCTCTACCCTATAATGAAGAAAAAAATCCCATAGTCTCTTGTCTTCCAGGCCCTCCTTCCTATTGCAGTGGCTCCTGTGTTGGTTCTAATGGTGGGACCAGAGAGCTGGAGGCAGGCAGAATTTGATCAATTGCTACTTTAAGAATATATATATATATAATTTGTCACTCAGCTTTCTAAGGATTCATGGCACAGCTAGTGTAGCAAGTATACAGTCTATCAAAAGCAGAAACTGAATGAAGAATGAATGAGAACCGGGGAATATCCAAATCTTATAGGAAGAATACAACTACACTTAAATTAGATAGATTTTCTCTATAAAAATCGGCATGCCTACATAGACAGAAGCCTCTCTGTATGTGTCTATAGCCAACTCGGTTGGATGTCTTTGGAAGAGGCTACTGTCAGTGCCTTTAACAAAGGGCTTGTTCTGTTTACAAAAGCAGCACATTACACTTGTTAAATTTAAAGCATTTTTTAAACTTACAAGAGCTAATAAAAATAATCAGCTTCTCCCTTTAGTGCATCTCAGAATCTACTCAGCAATTCAATTTCATAACACTGCATGAAAGATCAATCTTGTGTGCCATCTGTGTATTACTGTAATACAGAGCATGATTATATGAAGTTATTAAGAAATGAGCAGCAAAGAGTAATGAATTAATCATATTTCACACTAAGGTCACATATGACAATGAGCTTCCCTGGTTACAGATATGTAAATATCTCCTAGAATTGGAAATGACACTTCAGTGTGTCAGAGAAAGGAAACAAAGCTTTGCAAGCAAAATATTTTTTCCATGCAAAAATCACACTGTGTCTGCTTCACCAAGGTTAACCTTAGAAGTTCCTTCATGTATATTACTTAATATTTGCAAAGCATGTTCAGAACCAAGCCTGGAAATACAGTGATGGAACTGAAGATGAAAAGTGGCAGAAGAGTGCTGATACATCTACGAGCATACCTGGTAGAGTCCGAGCTACCATAATAGAACCGTCTTCCAACAAAAGAGATGCTTAAATTGAGGGAAAGAAATACTCCTGCAGTTACCAAAAAAATGTCCAATACATCTCTAATTCTATGATCAGTAGAAAATCAGATTAAATCCTATGCTCGTGTAAATCCAAGTCAAAATAACCCTTTAATTTCGTTGTGTCACAGTTGTAACAACTGCAGAGTTGCAGCACAAAATGGTCTTTTTATGGTTGTTTCCATGTGAGTTTTCATGGTGTCCAAGCAGCACAGAGCAAACATCATTCATCTACAGATTTGTGCTACTCAATTTATTTTGAAATCTTAAATTCCTAGTATAATAGGTGGAATAATGTCTTGCTGCCTCTTCCAAATCAAGGACACTTCCAATACTTTATCTCCATATATAGATTGGCTATTGATCATTCCTCTAATTTAGACATATAGTTGGTTTTAACTGGAAACTATTCAATTTCTAGCAAAGTAATTCTGCTACTTGTTTAATCACTGTGCATAGAAGCTTCTGCTGGCATTTCTAAAACTGGTACATTATAATGGGTTGATCATTGCATTTTACCAGGACAATGAAGATCTTCTTGATTTCCTATTGTGCAATGTTTAAAACCATTAAGACTGAAGCCAGATAGTGTCTGGTGCAGGCTCCAAGATCCAGGTTTTATGTGCAGCTCTTACTCAACTAGGACAAATCCAGCAAGAGATTCAGGACTCAGTGCCCTGTGAGGTCAGTGGGCAGAAGGGATTTTTTCTGAAAACATTTGACGAGTTAAAATAAAGTTTGAATGATACCTGTTTCAGAGTATGAGTGAGATGCATATTAAGCACTGAACATGTATCTTCATCTATCCATGGAAGCAAATGATAGAAATGAATTGATTTATTGTGTTAAGGTCTATGGAAAGAACCCAATTAGCACTCTGTTTTAGGGGATATACCTATGTTAGCAATGAATTCAGGACGTGTACAGTTAAAACACACCACTTCACCACTTCTGCACAACTGTGTGTCACCATTCTAATACGATACTAAAAAGACAAGACCTCTCAGTATTGTTCTTCACATTTTGTTTTGTTTTCTAATGCTGTGTTGCTTGTCTATATGTGACTATCTCCAAAGAAATCGTAAACAGAAATGTGGTTCATTTGATGACAGGTGCTACAGGCATGACCTATAGCCATACATCATTCCAGGTAAGCTGTGTGGTGGTCTTACTTCAATTCCTTTTCCTCTAAGGAGATGTACATTTGACACCATGGAACCTCAACTGCATTTTTGCACCGACCCTTCCCCAGAATACATCTTCCCTATCCTTTGTGTTGCTACAGTTACAAGCTATGAGACAAGTGCAAACACACATTAGTAGTGTCTCAGAGTTAAACTATGGTATCAGTTGCATGTCTTAACAGCACAGGCACAGTGTGCAATTGTAAGGACAAACTAAATTACTGGTCTCCTATCCGGAAGTTCCTCCTGCTGCTATTACAAACTCCAGTATAAATTTTAGTGCTGTTCATTATTCGGTGTCAGTCCGCTGAAGACGACAAGATGGAGCCCATGTTTGACATTTTGCATGGCGATCCTCTTTTCCCAATAAGTTTTCCCAAACGATGCTGAACTAATTACTTATTTTAATTACATTTTCCCCCTGCTCCCCTATTCTGTAGTGTCTTTCTTAGACTCAACTGTGTAAAACTCAATGGCTTTCCTGCAATGAATAACAATGCCTGTGGTACATTTCACAGATCCCACTCCCCCAGGCAGTCTGGGATGAAGTTGTGCCCCTACATTTCAGTTGAAAGACAACATTTAGAAGGATTTTGTTATATTTGGATCATCTTACTCTGCTTGTTGATTGCAGTTACCAGGGTGATCTTTTTGTAGGATGACAGCTGCACACAGCTACCCGCTGTAATCATGAACAAACCATTCCAGTACTCTTCACAGTCAATAATGAACCCAAGGAGGTTTTACAAGGGTATTTCTAAAATACTTTGCAGGAGATGGAGGTTGTGAATGATAGGAAAAGAATACTCAGATACAGGAAACCTAATCCGCAAGTGAAGCTTTACCATTCCCAGTTACATTCCATGAAGCCTGCTGAGCAGGAAGCGTTCTACACACAGAGAATATCTGGGACAAAACAGTACCACCTTTGAGCCAAGAACTGTGAGATACTGAACACTTCTGCTCACCATACAGTAATGCACATATCTAGGCTTTACTGTAAGTGTACTTAGCTCTTTTGAAAAGCACAAACACAGAGAACAAGTATTAGGAGAGCTGACAGCAACCTCTGTGATTCAAGCTAGTGCTGGGACCCAAAGGACTATTGAGACAATACTTTCACTAATCTTAAATATACAGACAAATATTTTGACAATACAAGTGCAGAACAGGACAGATATAGACAGAGGAGAGGGTTTTATTCCACTAGTGAAGGCATAAGCAAATAAGTACTTAAGCCAGAACTCTTAGATGAGCTGCAACACCAGGCACAGGCAAGGAACTGACCTGTGGAAACTGGCTCCCAAGCGTGTAACCTTACTCCCTTTTGAGATCAAGAGAGCTATCTGACAACACAGCACTGTGTAAGCCAAGGAGCCCAAAAAACATTCCCAGAGCTAAATGACATTTGTATGTAGGATTTCAGTCTGAATGTCTCTCTGATACAGAATAAAATCTACATCTACTGTTGTCATTAAAGCATACAGCAGCTAACTGAAATCCTACACATCAGTACAATAAGGCAAACAGATAAACCTTTCCAACCTGGACATTATACTTTGAACTCTGAGGATTTACCACTACCAGTGATTTACCCTTCATTCTTTTTTAGTGTAATACCTTGATAAGCCCAGGTCAGCTCTCTAATCCTCCTCTGTGTTAAAGCTGAATTAATTTTGCCTGTTTTCATCCACAAAATAGTTACAGTTCAAGCTGACCATCTCCTGTTGTCAGTGGTAAAACATGGGCATACACAGACAGCAGTTCATGCCAAATCCAGAACGGATGTCTAAGAGAGGCACACTTGAACAGAAATGAACTTACATTCTCTCTCACCTTTGCTTATAATAGCTTAGTTAGCTTCACTCTCTACTGTAATGAAGCACTGAATTTCAGCAGAGAGCTTCTAAACAAACTGTACTCTTTGTAGCAAACGTACAGGGTTTTGGCCTTTTAGCTTCAGCTAGGTCTTCAGTAAGAAATGGAGCATCTATGCAAATACACCATGGTATTCCATATTCAAAGTTCTATGCAGACAAGATGGAGTCACAGGAACTCATCTACATGACAGCAAGCAACAAAACCTCTCATTTCTTTGGTTATTAACAGTGCCTTGAACTTGCAAAGACACAGTCTTCTTCATGGTTCACATTCAAAGCTTTCATGCATTTCTCTCATTTTCATCTTCTATCCCTCTTTCAGGATAGAAATTTGGACAGACTGAGTTTGGATAGTTATAAATTGTCTTGGAAATGTATTGAGCCCTCCTTAACAGCCCTAATAAGGATCCTCTGACAAACGATGTTCTGTAATTCCATATTACTGCAATTCCTTAAAAATATGCTTACTTCCTGTGGGGTGACTCCTATTGCAGGAACACTAAAAAACACACACTACACAAAGACTGTGACTGCATGCTCAAGGTGGCAGATACATTTATCACTTCCTTTTTCCTTCTTTTGCCCTTCCGTTTTTTCTTATCTGTTTTGGCACTCCTAAGCAGATTCTAGAATCATATTAGGTTGCTGGTTAACAAAAATTAACTGTGCAAGCTATACTACATTCAGAACTTCAGACAAACATTTCTCTCCTGTATACTGATGTGCTCTTTGAAAGATGACAGGATCTTCAACACTGACAACATTATCGCAATACAAAAGGAGATTGTCAAGAGATCCTATGGACAGCTTTGCCTTCATCCTCCCACCAGTTCTCACATCTTAGTCATACAGAAAGCAGTGGCATTAGCTGAGACAGAATTTGCAGAGAGCTTCATTTACAGTGCTGGAAAAGCTCGAACAAGTACCCCTGGAGCACAGAAAGCTACTTTTGACAAGGACAGCTCACTTCTTATTTAGTCCTCTGACAAAAATCTATTAGCTCTGTGTTTAGAATGTGTTTAGAAGGTTTCCACCCCTTCCAGTTACTCAGGTACACTGCATGAACCTGAGCTCCCCTGGGTTGGCCCTGCCTTCCCACCACGTGCTCAATCACTGGTTCAAGTCATGACTTAGCATTTCTACAACAGGAGGTAACTGAAGCTTCATTTTTTTTTAAATTGAAACAAGTTTCTCTTTTGGGGCTTTGAAATACTTCATGCCACCGTGTCTTATAGTTCTCCAAAATCAAGAAAGACATCTTGCAAGGAGGCTTTGTAAAAAATACAACTGCTGCAACAGCTGAGAGACGGAGAATGGTTCAACTGAGAGAAAACTATTGAACAAATGTCAGAGTGGACAGTTGGTGTCAGTTCCAGAAGGATTTAAAACTTGACAAAAGCTTGAAGAAATCATGTTAACAGAGCCAATGACTTTATGAAAAGAATATTGTAACTGACAAAAATCCATTGTAAACAGCTTTTGAAGGAGCCTTTATTAAGGGCTCCAGAGGAAAGAATGATGCATTAATGAAATATACAAATGCTGTATCCCACTGGTATTTAACATCATACGGTGTGTTTTCACTTTTTCCTGAAAAAGAAATTCCAAACGAAGGCGGAGCTCAGTACACTGATAGACTTCAGTCAAAAGTTTGCCTTTACAAAGAGGCAAAACTGTGAGAAAAACTTCTTATTTCATTTACAATGAGGTTACAAACCAAATGAAACAAGGATTTCTATTAACACTTTAAAACAACTCCTTGTGGTCTATATAGAATGTTCTCAAACATATTTAGGAGATCTATTGTATGTGCTGTAGAAGAACTATTTATAGTATATCTCAGAGAAGGGCTACAAAAATAATTGTAGGCTTTGGATTTCAGCAGGGGCTAACCTTTTGTTGCACGTGGCTTACACACAACACACAAAAAAATTTCCATGCCAAAGTTGTATCACATGACTGGCAATGAAGGTCTGCTGGCCTGGCTGGGTAACCCAAAACCCTGGCTCAGGGAGGAAGTGAGCCAGTGGAAGCTGTCAGCAGAATACCCAGGACGCTGCCCAGTCCTGCTCCACACAGGAGCAGTGAGATCACAGGGAATCACTGCCATCTCCTGCATATGAACCTTTCCAAATGTGTGCTCTCCTCTGGCATGTCTGTGTACTGAAAGTCCTTGTGACTTGGGCACACCAAGTTTTCAGTGTTACAAACCACATGAATGAGCATCCACTCTATGTCCCATGAAGCTGTTCTGCATGTGAAATTCTGTTGGTTTATTTCGTGGTGATGGTTTTTGTTTTCCTGAAAGTTAAAGAGAGAGAGGGACTGAGGAAGGAGTAATGACACAGAATAGGCATCAGCTTGTGCTAGAGCACTCCAAGAACATTTAACTGTTGCAATACCTACCTCTTGGATGTCTTGGTGCTCAGCAGAATCCTTAGCCAACAAGTGCCCAAACTCAAGGCATACCAAAAACCAGCCAATAATGGAAGGCACTCTCAGAAATCCTGAGTAGAATTCTGGAGACAGCAAACACTCATGATGCAGATTAAAAGCTGCAAAGTGCATGTGCCCACGTATCTCCAGTTGCACCACCCTCTTGTTTGGGAATTGTCATCTCATTATCATCATTGTCAAATTAATAGGGAATTGCCAATTTCGATTCCCCCCCTCTAAAAACAATCCAGGAGTAAATCTCTAGGATTGTATTTTAAGCACTCAAATAAAACACAGGAGACACTGATTTATTTTCATCCTCTGCTTGACTCAGAGCAGGGATCTGTTTATCCATGTTTATCACATCTCAGGCAAATATGCTGATCCCTGGGCTAAGGCTGCTGGGGAATCATGTGTCCACAATCTGTCCTATTCCAGTAGTGCCACTTACAAGAATATTTGAGTATTCACACAGGAATGATGTAGGCTACTATGTCTTGGTCTACCTAAAATGAATTGACGGTCACTTGGAGGTTGCAGCATACACAGGATCTGCTTATCGTTTGCAGTGTACAGTTCATTTTGTCTGTTCTCTTTTGCAGTTATGACAGTAACCAATAATACTACAAAGTATTAAGTACAATGCCTGGCACTCTGTGCCAGACATTTCTATTGCCCTGCTTTAATGCACAAATGTTGTTTAAAAATAATGACACTGCAGGCCAGCAGATTCTGTTATAAGCCAGCTGTTTCACACTTCACAAGACAAAAATCTTCTCACTATTTTCTCTAAATTTAAACAGAGCTAGATGTCGTCTACTTACCAGGTCCAGAATGCTTTTCCAGGGGTTCTCCATCTTATCAAAATACACTCTTCGGGTATTTCTTTCTTCTACAATTTTACTCGATGTAATTCTCTTTCTCAAAAACAAAAACAAACAACAAAAAAACCACCATAATTAGTACACTTTCTCCAAGAATCCAAAAACTCCTATCAATTCAGCTGTAGCCAAATTTTTGATGATTTTTTTTCAGGCAGAGAGGGCAGCTGACGATCTTTCAGTCTACGCAGTTCATCTGAAATGAAATCCAGGCATTTTTAAGCATGGTTGTGTAAAATCTGACAAGGGTGAGAAGGGTAAGAGCCATTTTGCCAGGCAGAATGTCTGAATATTATTCCCTTTTCATTTCTTTCCTACACATCGGATGAACTGCCTTGGGAAGAAGAATGTTGACTGAGATCAGCTTCTTTCCAGATTTTGAGAAACTTCATGCTTTACTTTAGGATGACTCCACTGTGCTTTTAGAGCAATACAAAGGTGAGATAATACAGGAAAGAACTAGTGACCAGAGAGGCTTACTTATTTCAAAAACATCGCAAGATGGATTTGCAGATCTCCATGCCACACACCCACTGCATGTTCATGAGATCATGCTGCAACCTCTAGATCCTGCTGTACTTTGAAGAACACATTTCTGAGCCTTACAAAATCTCAAAGCAAGTGAAATTTGAGCAGAAGTTGTGAAATAAACGGAACAGGCAGAGAAAGGAGAACTAGATAGACTGCTGCATTTCTTGCACTGACAGATCACAGGTAACCTTATTTACAAAGCATATGTACCTTACGTGACATACGAACGGCGCAATGACCTTCACAGCCATAAGCAGTTTTGCAGCTGTGCGACAGGTTCTGATAACAACATGGTCAGTATACGTTGGAATCCACGTCTTTATCACTATTTAATTCATAACAAATTCATTTTCAGAAGCCTTTCTCTCAATGGCTTCCATTTTCCAAAAGCAGCAGATATTTTTCTTTGGAAAGCCCACATAAGCTTTATGGAAGCCATGAGGATTCTGCATCTCAGATACAATACAGAATGCACTTCTTAACTTTGCAGGAGTTTCAGTCTATCGTGTTTGAGTATGCACACCACTGTAACAATGAGGATTAGAAGAAAACTTCTCTGTTGAAACCTCATCAATGCCTCCAGTATCTTCAGCTGAAGCATCTGATACACATCTTTGTCAGAAAGAAATTTCTTAATTAAAGCCAAGTAAAGCACAAGGTATTTGGAGACGCAGCAAGCAAAAGACTTGTGAAAAGATACAGAAAGACAAGAACATGACTGACACTTGGAAAGGAAATGGTCACATGTCAGAGTACCCGAAGTACAAGCTGTGAACATAACATTCAAATCGGTCAGCAACACATTTATGGAAATTCAGATGATAGTGATAATATGACAATAGCAGGAGTATAAAAATAGCTAGCAACAAATATCAGTTAAAAATGTACGGAATGCCTAGAATAAATCTTAAATAAGCAAAGGTGTAAACTAAAACTTAATTCCTCTGAAGGTGGGAAAGAGTTCTTTGTAAACAAGAACAAATACCTACATGACAGGATTAAATATAATGGTACGTGGGCCTTGGAACGGGCTAGCTCACATGTAGAGGTAAAATTGAGACCACCCAGCGAACTACACAATCCAGCCTTGGAAAACATGCATACATGTGTTTCAAAGCTGAGACTGACTCAGCAAAGCCGACTGCTGCACTTAAGAAAGAACTAGGAAGGGAACACCTGGGACATAGCAATTATATCAGCAATGGCCAAAAACAGGGCAGGATAGGAAAACATCATTCTATATTTAACATACATTATCAGAAAACTGACATGTCCACCAAAGGAACTCAAGCAGTAAAAATGTACACGAGACATGCTTTATTTGTTCAGGTGACAGCAATGTGGAAATCAGAAGAAATGGAAACAAAATCTCAAAATACAAATAATGGAGAAATCAACACTTCTGAGCGAAACTGTTTGCCTACAAAGACAAACAATACTGAAAAGGAACAAAAATTAGAAATTACAGATGACAGAAAATTATCTCATGAGGAATGAAGAACTCTACAGGACAATCACAGGACTGCATGACTTCCAATATTTTGTTTACATTTTGGAAAGAGAACTCTCTTAAGTTATTCTCATTTCAGATGTTTATACATTTTAAATCCACGTGTGCATGGAATAATTAATGCCAGCAGCAATGCAGCACCAAGAATTGTCAGACCAAGCAATGTGTACATTTGAGTAGAGCCAATTAACTTTATACTAGTCGTGTAATCAAATACCTCATTAAATTGGCACATCTGTATGTCAAAGAGTATTTGGCAATCAATAATGAAACAGCTTAATACAATTTATGTATAAAATGTGATAATTTCAACATAATCACCTCATGGTTTTGCGAAGTGCTGCTCTAAGCAATGCCTACAGCACCACTGGGAAGAGAGATTTACACGTTCCCAAACTCCACACCTCTGTCCCTCCAGTTTTCCATGAAGAGCCCTGGTTCTGCAAAAATTCCACATGAGCTCCAGAAAAGGAAGCTGTCATTTTCCCACCACTTGAGCTCTCTTTTTGCCCGTGAACAGCAGGGACATGATTGGCCTGAGCACTGGATGTTGAAGCAGTCTTTGCTTACTTTCACTCACAAATGTAAAACATGTATTTTAGTTATAAGTACTGTGATTCAACTATTGTCCTTTTCACTGAGATCGGGTTTACATACAACTGTCATTATGTTCTGAAACTATGGAGTGTGAAAATGCACTCTGTGCTTCCAACAGCTTATAGACTTAACAAATAAATAAGCGTATGATTGTAAAACGATCTTTCATGCTCTTACAGAAAATCTGATGGCAAAAAATATGATTCTACAGCACATCATGTGTGCTGTATCACTCATCTCACATTTCATTTCCCCTCTTTTTTTGCCTAATCACAAGTAGAAGAGCTCTGTAATCACTACAGCTTCTCTTCCTGTCCAGAATGCCTGCTTGTGGACAGAACCATGGAAAATGCCTGTCCCAGACAGCAACAGTGTAAAGGGCCTCTGGCTTCTGATTGGCACTCTCTCCTCCCCAGGAAAACGTCTCATAGTAAAATAAATGTGTTTATGCAGTGGTGACTATTTGTCACTGTAGACCCTGACACAGGCATTAAAGCATCTGCCATTTAGAACTGTGCCTCATAACTGCCCAACATGAGAGCTGTAATGAAATCCTACCTTACCATCTTGAACTAGAGGAGTCTGTTTAGTTAGCAAAGTTGCGCCTCTCAGATGATAACAGGGCTGTAACCGATATGAACACTAAAGTCCATATCCAATCAAAGGAAAACAGCAATGATTTGGAACAGCTATGGAACCAAGGTCTCTGTGAATAATATTTTCAGCTCTTCCCCTACAAAGACTGTATAAGACTACTGCATCCACGAGTCATGGATTTCAGCAACAGGAATGATGCTTCCATGAATTATAGTAAAGTTGCTTGAATTCTCCATAAGCCATTGTCAGCATAAGCAAATCTGGTCCTCCACAGAGTCACTGCTACCCAGACTTGCAAGAAAACTCGAAGTATCTAATCTCTGTTCACCAAACATTTATTTGACAAATTGTAGATTTAAACACATCTTTTAGCAGCTTACACATCTTCCCTGCACCAGTTCTCCCATTACAGTTTCCACACACCTCAGCCATTTGAAACATGCCTAGAATGCGAAGATGTCTCAGTCCTCATCCGCTTAAAACTTCCTTCTCAAAGGAAAGGAGAAATGAAGTGTCTCATTCTTTTTAGCTTTTGCAATCCTTGGCACAATATACTATTTCCACAGTGAACTGTATAGTGCAGCAATACACCAAGGTTTTATGCAATTCTTACCAACAAACTGTGGCTATCAATACATCAGCAGTCAGGGTTTGTACATCAGGATTAGGCATGTAGAAATTGGCAGTGCCAATTCAGGGTGAGAAAAGCCAGATGACACACTCTGAGAGCTCCCTGTAATGAGTATCAAAACTGCAGTAAGTAGGGCCTATTCAGAGATTTGCTCCATAAGGATGTTCCAGACAAAATAAAATGAGAAAGCAAACACACATGTATAGGTATTCAAGTGCACCACTAAACAAATCAGGAGGAATAGCAGACTAACCCTCAAATAGCTTAAGCTGGTGTTCTGACTATATAACATACAGGTAACAAGTGACAAAAAAAACAAGCATGGATATTAGCATATATCCCCAAAGAGGTCACCTAGCTTTGCATGAACGCGCTGCCAAACTCAGGTGATAAGATCTTGTGTGAATGGGAAATAACTGAGAACAGGGCAGCAAAAAGAGGCAAGAAGAAACAGGGGACATCTGGAGTGGCATGTGGGGCCCTGTGGTCCAAGATAACGAACATTTCCCTGCAATTCTAGATTAGACTTCTGCTCAAGCTGTAAGATGTCAATAATGACCCAGGCAGTCATCAGCTCATCACAATTATATAAACAAATTTATAATTCATTTAAAGGAAAGAGTGATTGAGGTCCTCGACATCAGCCATGACAGAAAATGCAATCCATGTTTCTTGGATTTAGGGTCATCTTGACTTAATGATAGATTTCCTTGGTAAAATAACAGATCTCATAGATGAGCAAAATATAGTCTGTTCCCATGTGTTTGCAGATGTACTGAAAATACCGCAGTTTTCAGGTGGAAGGAGTAACAACTGGGTAATGTACAGTCTTCACAGACCGAGAGCAAGTTATCCCAGCTGACTAACGTACAGGTGGATTTCCTCACAGATCCCCATTCCAACACCATGCCCAGTTTTTCAGTTTTTCTTGTTCATATCTTCTACTTCCTCTTATGCCTTTGTGCTGAGATCTAACATGATACAGATGCAAGGTGTGAGAGAACAAAGACAAGTACCAATTTTTGACCCCTCCATTTGATCCACTTTCTGGATGAAAGTTATGAGGGGTATTTTGTTCATATAAGCTATGGCTGCTTGCTAGCTGTGTTAAGGTGACCAAGGAGCTGGAATGGGAGATGTAACGTAATGGCTAAAGCAAAATCAAAGTTGCTTACGTGATGGAGAATTGGACAATTTTATTCAAACTAAAGTTTTGCTCAATAAAAGGCTACCTTTGTTGTCCCCACATTACTTTGAGAAACTAGGTCTGTTCACTTCAGCTCTTAATGAATGAATGCTGGAAAGAAAGAACTTTTGTTTCCCACTTAAAACAAAAAAATAAATCTGTTGACAGCTGAAGGAGCATCTGGCTTCTAAACTTCCACTTTCCCAACTCCCGTAGTCAAGTTAAAACTCTCAGAGAGGACATTTTATGAATATTTCTTCCTGAAATGAAATTTTCATTTGTGTACCTTACCAGTAAATTGACCTAATCTCCATCTCATTCCAAACACCTCCAGAGCAGCAGTGAAGAAACTAAGATTAAAAGAAAAAATAAAACACACTGTAATAAAACCTTTTAAGTGATGAGCATACATGAGTATTATTTTTTTATTACTACTATAATTAATGCTATAGAACAAACATTCCTGTACCATTGAAGAGCACATCATGTCAAGGAGTAGCTCTTCCCTGAATAGACAGCAATCTACATGAGAAACACACGGGCTGGGTACAGGCTGACATTACATCTCTTTTTAAAGGTAGAAAATTAAATCACAGGGAAATTAAGTGACTGGTCAAAGGTCAAACAGAAAACTAATTACAGAGCATGGAAACTGGGAAACTGTGCCTTATGTTCAACTCCTTAATTGTAAGGCTACTCTGAAGAGAAAAAAATGTACCTCGGTGCTGGAATATTAATACCTAAATTAGTTTCACAGGCTGCATTTCTCGGTCATATCCAAAACTGGGTATCGTTCTACCAAATTAAACCAGAAATTATATATATCAGTTTCAACAATAATAATTTGGTCAAAGAAAATCTCAGCTACACTCCACTACTTTTGAACTTAGAAAAATTGGTTCTGCTTTTGAGAACTGAACGAAAATGCCACAGTTACTTCACACACACACACACACAAAAATGAAATTAGAAGCTTGCTGTGAGAGATACTGTGGTATTCTGGGCACCCATCTATTCCTCATGTATTGCTGAGTTTATCTGAGAAAATATGCACAAACACACATAGAGAAATTCACCTACTTATCCACATACCTATATACACATAAATATGTGTGTCTGTAAACAGGGACACATGCATGTGTACGCACACATATATATCTTTATTTAAGCAGTGTGAAATTGCATGTGACTTAAGGAACTCAAGGCAGTCCAGGGAAAGAAGCACTGCAGGACGTTTTCCCATACTTTCTCTTTCTTGAAGTGAGAGAGGCCTAGAAATATAATGTGACATTACAGTACACCCTAACAGATTGTGATCACAAGCTCTGTTACTGTCTCAGGGGCCAGGAAGCTCCGTAAGTCCTGCCAGGCCCAAGAGATTAAGCTGCAGTTACAACAGATGCCTGGGTTTTGATTGCCCTAGACACCGTCAAGGACAGGGGCTGTCCAGAGAACCCCATTAGGCTGTAACCCAGTCACCTGAATTCACTTCTCTCATCTCCCAGGAAACATCGGAAAGTTCAAAGGAAAACACAGCACCAAGGCGTGATAACTGCAGGTGCTTCAGCTGTGCAGCAAGGCTCTGCCTTGGCAACCTTCCCCTGCGTGTAGAGGAACAGTGAGACTGGCCCCTAACCTTGGGCTGGCCGTGGGTCACAGAAACGGCATGCTTTGAGGGCGCTGAGGGAATAGCAGCGGCTTCTGAAAATATTAACCCTTCTGTTTGGAGAACCATGGCTGCCTTTGAAAGCCCTCTTTACAAACCTACACTTAGCACTGGGGTAAGAAGCATGTGCTCTGTGTGTATGCATGTACCTGTGCGTGCGGCTGAGGAGGGCACAGTGGGCAGCCCCGTGTCTGCATCCTCCAGCCACACTCCCACCAGCCCACAGCAGAGCTGCCTGCTGTGCTTGACACAGCTCCCCAAGCCCCCTCCTCACCTCCCTTCACACATCGCAAGCTCACGGCCTTCAGGGGGCATTTTTCTTTGTCGTTTGTTTTCCATTTTCTTTTATTATTTTTTTCTTCTTGGCCTCCTCCCCTCGTACCCCCTCCTTCCCAGCCTTCTAAATAGGAGATGTTCTCAGGACAGCGCCCAGGAGACTGGCTGGAATCAGTTTTGGAGGGTGATGCACCGCGACAGCTAAAAGTTGGATAGGGTTTCAGCAGCTCCTATATATAAAGCAGTGGGGACTTATGTCACTGCACTAATTAAATTCCATCTGGGTTGTTCCTCGGGGTGTTTTTGAGCCTGCCACCCCACGGGAGCGGGCAGAGGGGCCGGAGGACAGCATGATGATGGACCTTTTCGAAACCGGCTCTTATTTCTTCTACTTGGACGGGGAGAATGGAGCCCTGCAGCAGCTGGAGATGGCAGAGGGCTCCCCGCTGTACCCGGGCAGCGACGGCACCTTGTCCCCGTGTCAGGACCAACTGCCGCCGGAGGCCGGCAGCGACAGCAGCGGCGAGGAGCACGTGCTGGCCCCGCCGGGCCTGCAGCCCCCGCACTGCCCCGGCCAGTGCCTCATCTGGGCCTGTAAAACCTGCAAGAGAAAGTCGGCCCCCACCGACCGGCGGAAAGCGGCCACGCTGCGGGAGCGGAGGAGGCTGAAGAAGATCAACGAAGCCTTCGAGGCTCTGAAAAGGCGGACTGTGGCCAACCCCAACCAGCGGCTGCCCAAGGTGGAGATCTTGAGGAGCGCCATCAGCTACATCGAGAGGCTGCAGGACCTGCTACACAGGCTGGATCAGCAGGAGAAAATGCAGGAGGCGGCGGCGGACCCCTTCAGCTTCAGCCCCAAGCAGGGAAACGTAAGCACGCCGGCTGGCTCCCTCCGGCACCCGGCCGCGGGCCGGCGCTCCCCTCCCTCCTTCCCCTCCTCCTCCCCCCGACGGGGCGCTGACGGCCGCGGGGAGGGGGTGCCGCCGCCCGCCTGGCTAACGCACCGTCCCCTCTCCCCGCGCCCCGCCGCAGGTCCCCGGCTCCGACTTCCTGAGCACCTGCGGCTCCGACTGGCACGGCGCTTCCGACCATTCCCGAGCGCTGGGGGGCAGCCCCAAAGCAGGTAACGGCCGCCGCGCCCGGCTCTCGCTCCCGTCCCGGCGGCGGAGCCCCCGTGGCCTCGGCGCCGGCCGTGCCCGCTCCCTAACCCCTCTCTCCCGCCGAGCAGGGGGCTCCATGGTGGAGTCGTCGGCCTCCAGCAGCCTGCGCTGCCTCTCCTCCATCGTGGACAGCATTTCCTCCGACGAGCCCAAGCTGCCCGGAGCGGAGGAGGCGGTGGAGAAATGAGCGCCGGGGCGGTGCGGCCCCGCGGGGACAGCGCGGCACGGCCGCCTCGGGGCACCGCTCCTCCCGGCGGAGACCCGAGCCGCACGGACTCTTGTCTCAGCCCTCTTCGTATCTCCCGTTTTGTTTTCTCGAAGTTTTGTCGCATAGACCACCCCTCGTCCTTGAATTTTATTTTTTGACGGCACATAGCGGTGTCCCGGCGGTGCGGTCCCCCTGCAGCCCATTCCTGTCGGTGAAGCCGTTTGGCTGCTTTCCGTGTGCGTCGTGCCGAGAGCGTCCCCGCCTCGTTTGGCGTCTGTAAATAATTTCAGGACTGCCTTTTTGTAAACATGACACGTGTATTTAAATGATGGACGTGATACTGTATATAAGAACGGGTTCCTTGGACTGTAAAATAAAGCTCTTTGTGTTACAGCGTCCCGTTCCTCGTCATTAAATCCGAACCGGCCCCACGGAGGCGAGAGCGTCTGCGATTCCAAGTGTTTGTGTTTGGTATTAATAACGACAATCTGTATCCGAGTCCGAAACCAAAACAGTCAGGGCGCTAAATCGCATTATCAAAGGGGAATAATAACACGAGATCTGTGGTTTAATCACGGCCATTTCTCAGAGGGGCCTCGCACAACGCGCACATTAACACAGGTGCCCCTGCTGCCCTGCTCCCCGCCCCCCAGCCCCACTATCTCACGGAGCACTCCACGCAGTGCCGGATCGCTCGAGAGGGGCACGGCCGAGAGCCCACAGCCCCCGCTGTTCGGCGGCAGCAGCTGTGCCGCAGGGAGAAGTCCGCTCCTGCTGCTGCTGCCTGGGCAACATGTACAGTTTTTGAAGCAAACGGGCCGGGGAATGGGAGAGGGGGGCAGGGGCAGAACGGGCAGATACCGGGGCCATGTGCTCGCCTGGAGCCCTCCGGCAGCGGAACTGCGACTTTCCCAGTCCCACGGCTGCTAAAAGCACCCGCGTGTCCCTTTGATCTCTCCTGGGAGTCCTGCAGTGCCGGCGGAGGCCAATGCCTTCCTCAGCTGTCCCTACCCGACCCCCCCGGCAGGTACCGATGTGTTTACTTAGGTGCGCGGTTCCCATCCCGGCGACCAAACGCGTCTCGTTTGTCGGCAGCGACCGAGGCGGCAGCGCACGGACACAACTCTGCCCCACCGGGGCGAGCCCGCACCCCAAGCCCGCAAACCCCTCGGTTTCCGTCGGATGCATTTTCTTTTAAAAGGGCTGGAAGCCCCCCGCCCCTACAGCAGCAGCAGCCGCCGTCTGTGTCTGCGCTCCCCCCTCGTTAGTCCAGTCGCCTGCCTCACTTCTGCGAATTTGTTGTGAGATCACTTTACCAGAGGAGCTGGGCACTCCCGAGGGACGGCAGCGCACGCTTTGTGCCGCACAGCTTCCCCTCTCCCCACCCCCAGATAGCCAAGCACGGCGGACGAGGCTTTCCCAGCCCCGCACGGCCCCGTTCACACAGTGCCGGGCGGTGGGAGCGCGGCCGCCGGCCCGATAAGGACCGAGTGTGTTTGTACACAAAGCTGTACACAGCTCTAGTTTATCCGGCGCGGACGTCGTACATCAAATGCGGGGGGAGGGGGAGTGAGCTGCAGCCCAGTGACGGGTTCACGTTACCGCGGAGCCGAGCCCTCCCGGCCGGCGGCACAGGGCACGGCCGCGCTGCCAGCGTCCCGGCACAGGCTCGGCGTGCCCGGCCTCGCCTCCCTGTAGCTGCAGTCCTTCGAGCAGCTTTCTGCTTTTCCTGCGGTATTCCTTTCAGAGGGAGCTCACCCCACCCTAATAAACTAGTGCAGTGCAGATGTAGCCCTCCCAAGCCGCTAGATCTTTCCTGTATAGAAGGGTGCATACACGCTTGCAGTTTCCTGTAGAAGTTTCAGCATAAGAATGGAAGTGTCTCTCCTTTTTGTTTTTCCTTTTTTTTTTTTTTTTTAGTTTTAGTTTTTTAATTTCCCTGGCAGGAGAGGGATGAGAGAGCAGGGCAGGGGTCCTGCGAGGGTCAAGAGGAGATCCTAGGCACTGATCCTCTGCTCACTGCCCGGGCAGGTGCAGAGGCTTTGGGTGGGCGCTGTGTCTGAGCCTGTGTCCCTCCAAAGGCTCCCGAAGACAGCGGGGTGGGAATGCCCCATCCTTCCCCTTCCCACAACCCTTGCGGCAGCACTGTGGCCCTCTGCCCGGCACCACAGCTCCATCCCGATCCTTTAAGCCTACTTGCTCTCTCCGCGCTTATCACAGAATTATATTTCCAGGTAGAGAAAGTTTCCTTTGCGCTCTCCTAGTGTTTTCCCCAACTGCAAAAGCCACCTGGTTGAAACCAAAGGGTTCCCGCACATTAGCAGCTGCCTGTTAAATGGCTTCATTACCGCTCTAATGACCCCTGCACAGCTCTGCTCGCTACCACTGCGGCTGGGCCTCCGCAGGGCTTTGTCCCTGCCCTGTGTAAAGTTACCGAGAGGTTTGGGGTTAGAAATTTTACACTTCCAGGAGGGGTTTGTTATGCCGGCAGCTGGGACGCATCTGTAACGGTGCGAGTTGGCCTAAAAGCAGAAAATCAGCGGGCCCGGGGCACTGCGCGGCTGTTGTGTCCCCGGCAGCATCAGGTCACACATGGAAGAGAAGCAATGGGGTTTGCCTGGCAGCAGACACACTTTGTGAGCGCTTCTCCGCGTGACACAACTTGAGAGCGCTAACATCTGTTTGCCTGCTCCTCGCTACACGTAGCTGTCCTTGTTGTCCTCACTTGTGGGAACGCAGCTTTAATTGCAGGGCAAAGTGCCTTCTGAGATCAGCGGGTGAATGCGAGTGCTGAAAGAGGAGTAAATCATGTTGGGTTGGATCTGGAGTGTGGGAATAGGGATAGGAGAGCAGGCACTGTGGGTGCAGTGGGATTCATTCCCCTTGGTGATGGCAAGGTGATGTGGGGGGTGACATGGGCTACGTCCATGCACTCACTGCCCATATTTTTCTTTCTCTCCTCAATTGGCTTTAGATACCACTTGCCAACTTGCCTGCTGCCTGAAGGCGGGCGAGGAGCAAATCGGTCCCTTGGGGCCAGAGGGGGCCTGCCCAGCCAGGCAGGGGCTGTGAGGGATATGCTAATGGAGCCGGCCCGCTGCAGGCCAGCCTCCCACAATGCATGTATATAGGGCCCCGCATCAGCCGGAGGCCACTTTGTGTCGGGTCGCTAATTGTGGAGCATTGCGCTGCGAGCTGCCATCCCACACTGCTGCCTCGGACAAAGAGATGGAGGTGATGGACAGCTGCCAGTTCTCCCCATCCGAGCTCTTCTATGACAGCTCCTGCCTGTCATCCCCTGAGGGCGAGTTCCCCGAGGATTTTGAGCCCAGGGAGCTGCCTCCTTTTGGAGCCCCCGCGCCCACTGAACCTGCCTGCCCTGAGGAAGAGGAGCACATCAGGGCCCCCAGTGGGCACCACCAGGCTGGCCACTGCCTCATGTGGGCTTGCAAAGCCTGCAAGAGGAAATCCACCACCATGGACCGGCGGAAGGCAGCCACCATGAGGGAGAGGAGGAGGCTGAAGAAAGTGAACCAAGCATTCGAGACCTTGAAGAGATGCACCACGGCCAACCCCAACCAGAGACTCCCCAAAGTGGAGATCCTGAGGAACGCCATCAGGTACATCGAGAGCCTCCAGGAGCTCTTGAGGGAACAGGTGGAGAACTACTACCATCTGCCCGGACAGAGCTGCTCCGAACCCACCAGCCCCAGCTCCAGCTGCTCGGATGGGATGGTAAGAGCAGGGCAGGGTGAGGGGCAGCTCACCACAGGCCTGAGCAGGGGCCCCCGGCAGCAGGACTTCGGGGAAAGGTGGATGGCTTGGGTTAAATCTTAAAAACGTTGGACGGTTTGGGTTCCCACCGTCCCTTTCTTAGAGCTGAGCTTGCACATGGCCTTCGGGGCACCCAGCAGGCGCCCCGACCCCTGCTCATCTTTTGTCTCCCATGCTTGGGGCCGTGCGCGGGGAGGGAGGGGCCGCTGCCCGCTGTGCCGGGGCGCTGCGGGGGCTGCGGGGGCAGCCGGGGCAGCCGGGCCGGCACTGGCCCCTCGCTGTCTTGCAGGCGGACTGCGGCAGCCCGGTCTGGCCGGCGAGAGGCAGCAGCTTCGAGGCGGGCTACTGCCCCGAGACGCCCCACGGTAAGGCCGGCGGCGGGCGGGGTTGGCCGGGGTGCGGGGGTCTCGGCTGGGCGACCCGCGGTAAGCGGCTCGCCCCGGTGCCAGGATACGCGGCGGAGCGGAGCGGCGCGCTGTCCAGCCTGGACTGCCTCTCCAGCATCGTGGACCGCCTCTCACCGGCGGAGGAGCCGGAGCTGCCCCTCCGTCACGCCGGTTCCCTCTCGCCAGGAGCCGGCATCGACTCGGGGCCCGGGACGCCCGGCTCGCCGCCGCCCCGACGGACCTACCAGGCGCTATGAGGGCCCGGGGCCACCGCCGGTTCCGAAGCTGATCCCGGCTGCCTCTCGTGCCGCCGTCTCGGGCGGGAGGGGCGGCGGGAGGGGCGGCCCCGGCTCCGCTGCTGTCGGAGCTGTGGGAGATGCCGCCGCACGGAGCAGCCCCCGGGGTTCGGGACGCGTGTGATGCTCTGGAAACCTCGCTGCAAATAAAGCGTGCTACCACACAGCCGGCTCGCCTGGTGCTTCTTTAACCGCACCCCCGGGTGCTCGCGGGGGCCCGGCTGCAGCGCACGGCCTGGCTGGGACATCTCGGCTCCCCCGCCCGCGCCGGTGCAGTTCTGGGGCTGTTCACGGAGGAGCAAAACTGCGGGGTCGGATTCTCCCTCCTGCTACGGGCAGTTTCCTTTATTTTCTGTGAGAGCGGCAATAATATTTAATATTCACCTTTTAATTATTATTATTATTATTATTGTGAAGCCCTTGTTTCTTTCCACGGACCCAAAAGGCAAACATGTCAGGATTTGGCTGTAGGATTGCATGTTCACTTTCTTCTGAGAAAGACTGCATGACCCAGGTCTGATACCCTGTAGGGGAATTCTGATGCCAGTCACTCTCCGTGCTTTTGCAGAGACAAATTTAGTCGATTTGCTAAGAACAGACCACAGAGATCTCTTTCACAACCCACTAGGTACATTTTGCAATATTCAGAAGGCAACACAGAAGTATCTGCCTTTTGGTCCCACTAGTCAGGATGAAAATCCTCGACTTAATAGCTGCAGTTGTATGGATCTAGGAACAGCCAGGTCAAAATTTCATGAGTTTCAGGGTTAACAACTATGTCCTTCCAGACATGCTATCTACCTCTCTCTCTGAAAGAATTCCAACCCTTTACACTTCTCTGGCTGCAGTAAAAAACTTTTCTAAACCTCTCCCAAAGGAGACCTGTGGGGGAGAAATGGGCACCCAAGAATGTCTTCTCTGGTAAGTACCAAGTGGAAAGAGAGATGTATTTCAGCAGCATGGGTTAGTCTTTGCCATTTGTGTTTGTGTTGCTAGCAATGGGTGGCCAAGGGGCCCGGAAGTGGTGATTCACCTCTGATAAATCTTTCACTTGAACCTAGCCCAGCTTAGTCACGTCACTGAGAGTTGCCACCTGACTGCTCTTTGGCAGCATCTGTAAAGTGAGGATGAGTAGGCTTGGGATGGCCCTGTCCTCGCGGCATGCATGTCACTTGTCCCAGCAGGCTGTGGGGACTCAGTGTTTCCCCTCCCGCATGCTTCCCCTGAATGTCACCTTTTGCCCATGCTGTATGACCTCAAGGTTTTTTTTTCTTCCCTTCAGGGTAATTCAGGAAGAGCTTTTCCTGAATAGTCTTTCTATACAGATAGATCCCAAATAATCAGTGAGCAGAAAAAGTGGTTGAAAAGCACTTAGCCTGTATAGAGATACAAAGATTATATCAGTGCAGATGCTCCAGAGTGCAAGTGCCTAGCTGAAATGCAGTCCTTCTTGGCTATGGGCAATAATTTCCTAATCCCTCTGTTTGTAGAAATCTTTATTGTAAGAACTTGAGCTTTTATTCACAATCTCTCACAAGTTTGCTGCACTGGTGATTTGCTTGCTTCTCTCAAGCAAAATGCAGTCTCAAGGACACTGCTTATGGTCAGGAGACAGTGTAGAGCATTCTAAGTTATGGTTTACAATGAGCCAAGTGGGGAACTTTCCGCATTTCATTCTGCACTGTGTTGACCTTGGCAAGTGATCTCCCGTGAAGTATGCAGAGCAACACCAGCAAGTCACATGTTGGTAATGTACACCTCTCTTTGGCTGGCAGACATTTTGAGCATTGCAAAAAGGTCAGTACTTCTGAGACTGGCTTCTCAGAGAGCTTGCAGAAGTAACAACATGTGGGATGTTTGCCTGTAGACTCCCCAACCCTACCAGGCTAGATTACAATCACAAGCTTTTGTGCTGCACATCGAGAAAATCAACTCTTGATCATAGCACATCTATAAATGAAGCTCTTGTGTACCTAAATGTGCTGTAACCCACAGTTAGAGCTGTGGAAGACACCTTTAGCCTGTGGGTTGGGAAGAACAAGGTGTGAAAGGCCGCTGTCTTGGGGGATAGCTGTTGTGGTCACATTTTGTGTGGTCATTAATAATAAGGTATCTCACCCACTGGCAGGTAGATGGAACAGTGCCTCATAGCCTCAAGCTAATGTATCAAAGAAGTGGCAAGTTTCGATCACTGCCTCATTGCAATGAATGTATAATTTTCATAATAAAATTCATGCTGTATTTTGATTTTACTAAATTTACTAAACTCTAAAATAACACTTTCTTGGATTATATTCTTATTGAAGTTAAGCTGGACTTATTTTTTGGTGATGAGTTTCTTATATCTTTCATTAATAAACCGAGCAGAGATCTTCAAATAAATACCTATTTTAATCTCACATCAAAAGGCTTTCTGTACGTTATAAACTTAACATAGGAAACTCTCAAAGATATCGTAAATATAACATCAGGAAAAAAATCTGCTTGGGAGTATGAGATGTAAGGAGCAGTGAATCCCTTCATGAGGAGATAGACCACTTCAAATGAAGATCTCCTCATATCATGCTACAGGTAGCCATGTCCAAATAGTAAACCTGTCATGGATTACCTTTCTAACATCAGAACAGCTGAGCTTTAGGCTTATTCATAAGACATGCTGCCTTGTGGAGCCTGTACTTCCAGGCCCCTTTCTTCCTCTTCAGTGTGTGTGTGCATGTTTCTGGAAGATTTTGTCTGTGTAATGATGCATTACTGGTGTGTGCTGGCAGTGTCTGTGCTTTTCACACCTGAAGTGTAACAAGTGTGTGAATTGGTGGATATCAGTTGTGCTTATGTATGCTTCCCAGGATTTCTAGCTGTGTGTAGAAATGTGGCTGGAAATCTTTTTTGCCTGATATATGTGTGTTTCTCTAAGAATGCTTTCCCATGTGAGGTGTGTGTCCATGTATTATTGAGAATCTGCTGTGAATTTATGTGTGCTGTAACGAGCCCTTGCAAGGCTTCTTACATCAAAGGTTGAGAAACAAGCTTCATCACAATGTTTTTAATCACATCTTTCCAAAATTACATCATTTGAGTATATGTTTTTGATTCTGAGGGAATTCAGCATCCCCGTCTTCCCAGCTCGGCCTGCTTATCAGGAGCATTGGTGGCAGCAGGCAATTCTTCCCTCCCACATCAAGACTGCTCCCTCCCTCCCTTTCTCCTCTGCAGAGCCTCTGGCTCGCTCATCACTTCTCCCTGTTCCTCTCAGCTGGGCCTTGGGGTCCCAGGAGGCCTGCAGCTGGCCTGCTGACCTTTGACAGGCTCTGTTTGGGGTATCAGCTCCACAGCTGGCCGCAGCTGCCTCCCTGGCAACTCAGGGCTTACTGAACATGGCCAGATGGAGACTGGGCTGGGATCCTGCTGGCTAATCTGACACAGTGAGGAATTAAGAGCTCACCCTGAGTGTGGGGCTGAGCAGTACGTACTGGCATGTTCTGCCCCAGGGTGCCAGGGCCGGGCTCCTCAGGCCAACTGGATTAGGAGAATGAGTGAAAAAGAGACAGCAGAACTGTTTTTATTGCACTGCATATGACTTTTCCCTTGGTTTAGTTGAGGCTTCAATAGCAGCCTTCTTCTTCGCTTCTCCATTCAGTCCAAGAGATATATCCATCTACCAGACCAGTACAGGACTGAATGAAGGAATTATTGCCCTCCCCAGATGCAGTGTGATACATTTGCTCTTTATTCAGCTTCTCTCCCACTTCCCTTCTTCCAAAAGCTTAACCATCTTGGGTGTCCATGGAGCTCATGCCAAACTCACTGTGCCACTGAGGCAAGCTACTTTCTGAAAGGTCTCTTGCTTTCTGCTTCCCAGAGCAGGTGATAAGGGCCATCCAGTCCTGCAGCATTAGTAGCATTTATGGGCTGCCTGACAATCTGCTTGAAGATGTTGGTGGCTATGATGCCAAAGGCATTGCTGAGCTGTGCTTGAAGAAGGCAATAGAGGGCATGATATATGAGTGTCGGCAAGCCCAGTGAGTGAACATAAAGGTAGGTCACTGTCTGTATTAAATCGAGTGCATTTAAATCTGGGGCTCTCTGAGGGGACTTGGAAGCTGAAGTAGCAGCAATGGAAGGAATAGTGTGTTCTTCCTCTTATTCCTCCCACCTTCTTTTACTAATATAAGCTTTCTAACTGATATTATTTTCTATTTTAAAAATCCGTGCAAAATACACGCTAAGCAAAAACTAAAACCTAAAAAGGAAGCATTAAAAACTTTAGCTCTCATTTTCTTTCTTTTTTTAAAGTACCACGTCCTACTGCTTGCAGTGGGTCTGTTACCTAGCAGGGACTCCACTACCCAGCAAAAGCTTGAGCTAGTGTGACTATTACAGACAGCCAAAATGTGGATGTAATCAAGTTTGAATTCAACCCACTGCCTGGATATCACACTATTTATTAAATTAGTAAATGAATAATTCCTTAATTAAAGGTAAACAAATAATGACTGTAACTTCAGTTACACCTGTGTGTGGCACAGTGCAAAAACCTCATTAGCAGATGCACCACTGCACTAGCAAGAGTTTCAACTTTTGTAAATAAAAGTACTTGAATCTGCTGAGAGCCTGCTCTACTCCCCTCATTTCCACATTTTAACTAACTACATATCCAAGGTGGGTTTTTTGTTTGTTTTGTTTTAACTAGCATGAAAAAATACTGTTTGTTTTCCTTTCCAATTCATTGTGCTTTGAGGAAAGACAAACAGTATTTAAGGTTTGAAAAGTATTTATTTCTGCAATGTCTATTTTGGAGCATCTTCAAATTGATCTAATAGTACAATTCTGAATATCGCTGTGTGCACTGAAAAGCAGAGGGGAAAATGTCACTGCTGAACATATACACAAAGTGTACATCTGAAATATCTTGCCCATATGTAAGGCTTGTGTATATAGTTGTGGTAAACACCTTTATAGACAACAGTGATCATAGCAAAAATTCTTTCTTAGATTTCATTGCTATTTCACTGACTTGATACATCAGCTTTAAAAACACTACAGACCAATAGAGATGGCTGGAGTGGAGCCAGTTGGGTAACAGGGAGGTGGATGCCTCTGCTCTGGTCCTCACTCATCTGATTCTTCCTATTTTGGATACCATCAGCTTGTTAAGCACAAATCACCAGACTCTCTTCTCCCTGTGTCAATTGCCTTTCTGGTCCTATGACTCCTACATTTTATTAATGGTGCATCTTAAGTAAGCAGCTAGGAGTTGTCCTGGCCTCTTTTTCTCAGGCCTGCATAAAGTGTGAGCAGCCAAAGTTTAGGTGAACGGCTCAGCAGCACAGCTTCTTCAGACAGGTGAGAACCGTCCTCCTGCACCTGCAGGACCTCGGTGGTGACCAGTTCTCAAGTGCTGCTCACTGTTCATAAAGTCTGCATGGAAAAAAAAAAAAATCCACTCTTGTCTTCTTTGCAAAACACCATGAGCCTGTGTTGTCTGTGAGGTCACAGCACACTGCTGGGGTTTGTCTCTGACACTGGAGTGGTGAAAGAAGACAAAACTGGTGCAGGTGATGAGCATCTTGTGCACTAGGAAAGGAGATGCCTTGTTAGTTGGAAGGTTTTTATCTTTTGAAAATGTTAGGTGGCTTAACATGCTTGTACCATAATTTGGGAATTCCCTCTGGAAGATGCATCTAGTGACAAGAAGAGCTCATGCAGAGGTTATCACATGGCTAGATACGTGTCTGTTCACAGGGAGCAAAGGAATTATAACTTCAGGCAACTAGGGAAAAGCTTAATAACTCTAAAATCCTCCACAACAAGCATGAAGTAGTGAAGAAATCAAGTAAACAAGAGCAAGAGACAGCTGTATCCCTCCGGCGCCTGAAATGCACATTTTTCACAGGGTACAAATTTCTCACATGTTTATCGCCTGGGTGAAACACAAAAATGACTGAACTTTGAAACACAAAACCTGTTATTTCTAAACTTCCTAATAAGTAGGGCATTGAAAATTTGATTGAGGAAAGTAAACAAGAACATGAAACGGGTCTTCTCAAGCAGAAAGCGATCTGCTTCTGGGGGCTCTTCTGTCCACACTGCCTACCTAGCTTGTGTTCCCACCTCTCGTATCAAAACTGCCAGACAAGGGACTCAGCTGCATGCCTGTCCTTTCCCACTTCCCTGAACCAAGCCTTCTAGCTCTTCATGCCCATACAAAATGCTTGTTTTGTGCCTCAGTTGCTCCCACTTGCTGCTGCTGTGTTCTCAGCCCCTTTCTCTGCCTAGCAGGAGCAGGGTAAATCCTTCACCAACACAGCAGCATTTCCACCAGGCAGCAGTGGAAGCAGCTGCAGTCCTCATCATGCTTGCATAGCTCCTTGCTCCCTAGGCACAGGTTTCAGAAGCCCAAAAGCAGAACTAACTTCTGTGGTAGCACTTCTGCAGCAAAACAGGAAGACCTGGGTGTTATGAGAGCGAAAATTCCAGAAGAAAAACATCTCTGCACTCTCTCTCGCTTGAAATACATCCAAAGGTTGCAGATACCTGCTCTGTAGTTTATGGCACCAGCTTACAACGTTCCATTTACTATGAAATAATTATGAGAACAAAAAAGTATGTATTTGGCTGTGCAGTTTTGATTTAATATACTGTTTGATCAGTAATGTGCATCCTTTCTTTTGTGTTTATAAAATAATTAGTCCTATTCTCATTTTTGCTTTTTCTTCTTTTTTTTTTCCCATCTGTAAAATGTTTTGTTCTTCATAAACAGTTGACTCAGTTGCATGAATAAGTCTGAATGCTGCTCTGGTTTCCTATGTATAGCACTGAGATTAAACTTCATGGAAATTCTCATTTAATCAGAAATGGGGTATCACAAAGTACTGCTAGGCAGTGAAGTTTATTTCTGACGCAACTCCCCTGAAGCCCCTGGAGTTTCACCAGGAACAGATTCGGGCCAGAAGGCCTAGAATATAGTTACACTAAATTCATTTTCTCATGCCTCAGAAATGGACTGTTTATATGCCAAGCTGTAAAGTGATATTTGCGATGACTGAAGCCTGAACAACATTAAAATATCCAGATCCTCTGCTCCAAATCCTCTGGTATCTGAAACTCCCTGTCAGGAGGAGGGGCAATGGCTGCTAGGGGTAAGTGAGGGCAGAGTGCAGCCATACTGTGCCTGGTGCTGGGCCTGCTGCTGGTTCTGGTGCTGGGCCTGTGGTGGAACAGGGCTACTCGGTGCTCGCCAGCTAAGCCCCTCTCTGCAGTCCCCAAGGGGCCCACCCGCAATATAATAGAACTTTCTTGCAAGGATAAATGCTGTGGAAAATTGCTTTATTAAATTGCTTTATTATAAATAATCTTGGCACAGTGGGTGTAAATGTCCATAGCATCTCTGGCAAAACCTTTCCACGGCTGCAATGCTATCATATTGCTATAGATGATGATTTTGGAAAGCTCAGGTGTATCTTAAGGCAAAGCTCTGGGAGAAGCTGGAAGCTTGTGGCAGTCAGTACCAAGCTGGGAAGTGTTTTACATGATTTAGGCATGCAAAGGACACTGTTTGGTGAGTGTTTACATGGGGCAGGGATTTCAAACACTCAGGAAATTCGGCCTGCTTGGATTCATGTGTGTGGCCTTAGCATGCCCCATGTTATCTGCAGCACCCACAGATTCTTAATCACAGTGCAGTGACAGAGCACTGGCACAGGCTGCACAGAGAGGTGGTGGAGTCTCCTTCTCTGGAGACGTTCCAGACCCGCCTGGACGCCTACCTGTGCAACCTGGGCTAGGGAGCTGCTTTGGCAGGGGGTTGGACTCCATGATCTCTGGAGGTCCCTTCCAACCCCTACAGTTCTGTGATTCTATGATTCCGCTGCTGCAGTCAGTTGAGGTCCTGGCGTGGGTCCTGTGCTGAGGGTCTCTGCTCAGGATGTTTTTCTGCCTGGGTAACTCCAAGCTTTTCAGGGCAAGTGTTTTTCAGCAGAAGACAGGCAGGTCCCGTGTGTGTATCAGAGCTGCTCTGATAGCGAAACAGCAGAGCTGGGCTCTAACTCACAGCTGGAAGCAGGCAGAAGAGTGTGGGGACGAGTTCTGACACTGCCATTTTCCCATTGCAGTTATATGAAATGAAGCGGTTGGTGAGCGGTGGAAAAAAAGTCAAATCCCTATTGAAAGTGTATGCTCTGTGTCCCAGCCAAATGTGACTCTGTAGCCTGAACATAGAAATTTAGAAGTGTATAATCGATCCAGCAGATAGTATAGTGTACCAATGCTTAAAAAAAATAGGAAGAACTCAGCAGCACCTGGACTATGCACCTGAGCTATGATCTATTTTCCTTTCATCTTCATAGATGAGCCTACCTTGAGTTGAGACACTGCATGTTTGGGGTCTCACAGCTTCTGGATTCACCAGGGATGGCTGCTGCAGTGGTGGCCTTTTGGGTGTGGGAATTCAAAGTTGAAGAATTATTTTTCCAGTGAGGTTATTATTTTTATAAAGCTGCATATGTGCACTAGAAAAGCAATTTATTTTGTCGCTAGCCAGGGATAAAGCACGATTATGCCACTCCGCTGTCACTGGTGAGTGTTTGGAAATGGTAAATCTATTCTGGGCCCAGTAGCAACTCTAATCATGGCAAACATCCTTCCAGTCTGAATGAAAAAAAAAATAGGAAGTATGGGACAAGGTCTAATTTGTTCAAGGGTTCTGAAGTTTAAGGGATGGATTTTCTGAAGAATATAAGGTTGTTTGAAAAATCCTACTTTTCAAAATGTCGCAGTGCAGTTTTAAATATATACCTTTAAAAAAATAAGTATGCTATTTAAAGTCTTGAAATCTATAGGAGTTAAGCAATTTTCAGTGTTTTACAGCAGGCAAAGGCTCAAACTGTCCGGTGGGGTTATGTATTTAAATATATTTGAGAATGAAACTCTAGATTCACAGTGAGTTAGTGAGATTCAGTGATCTCTGGTGCGGAGTGAGTTAACTTTACAGGACACTGTCATAAGGGAAGTGCACAGAGAGGCACCTGGGTTCCCAGTGCAGTGTCTGGGAATACATTATGCAAATCAGGGCTCTGCCTGAATCCAAGAATGTGATGGAGAGCATGTCTTTACTGTCATCTGACAGTGGTTCCCCTAGTAAAGATTCATACTTCTTTCATCTGCTTGAGCCCTGGTCTAAGCAGGAATTAATACTTCCTTTGAGCAGTGGGAGTGTTTGTGAAGTTGCTCCCCTTCTGCCACACAGGTGATCACTTACAGCACACGTGCTGAAGTAGATGAATCAGGGCCCTTTCCTGCTTGTAGTGGTGGGAGTGCTTTGATTAGGAGGGCAGAGTGTGACAGCAGCTGGGACAAGGAGATCCCGAACCACCACCTCCAATGACTCTGGTCTGCTTGTTTTCTGGAGGAGGTTTCCTTGAAAATCTGATTCTCCTGGGCAAGCTGGAGCTCCAGGATGATTGCAGCAAGGCTCCTGATAAGCATCAAGTGTGCATACTGAAAGAGTGATGCATGTTAACTAATTCTCTGCCTTTGCCTAGTATTGGAGGAGGTGCTTTCCAATGGTGACCATGTACTTTAAATATATTTGAATGCAGTCATGCCCAAGAAAGAACATATATGGTTATTACATGTAGTATCTGTTGCAGCAACTTAGGCCACTGACTGTAAGTTGAAGAAATCTGTGTCACCTAAAGTTACTTTTACTGTCTGTTGTAGAATTGAATAGTGACAATCTGAGAAGCAGACTGATGAACTGAGGGTAAAATGGCATCAGCATTTAGCTCAGACACACATGCAGGATCTGTGTTACATGACTGGGAGAGCTCAGTGGCAGGATGCAGTGCAGCTGGGGGTTTCTGTAAGGACTGGGCTGTGCCGTGTGGTTGTGCAGCAGAGCACAGCATGCCTTAGTCTTCTTCCACTGTTTGAGTTGCTTTGAATACCCTCAGTGTGCATAGGCAGCTGCTCACAGCATAAGGCTGAAGGGAGCAGCAACGTCTGGGCAGAGGTTTTGTCCTCTCTTTACACCACAGAGTGTATAATTTGGCATCATTCCCCATGTGCCTGTATTTTTCTGATTCCAGAAGTCACCAGTCACCACTTTTTTTTTTTGCCTGCATCCTTTAAAATCCTCTGATAAAATGATGAAGTAACTCAAAGCAATGGCAGTCACTCATAGCAGATTCCTGGCACGCTTAAGGATATTAAAGCAGCAAGGTCTCACTTGCAGAACACAGGATGCTTCTAACTGCTCACCCTGCTTCTACCTGCTTGTCTCTTTCCCCAAGGAAACTGTTTGAGAAGTGTACGCAGCCCTCATAAAACCATCCTCTATTACTAATGCCAACCCCTGAGCACCAGTCACCACAGTACTCTTCAGAGGCTGTTGTGATGCAGAGTGGCGGCAAAACATCCAAAACAATTTTCTGCCTGAGTCACTGGGGTAATTGTCTAATGAATGTGGATGCTGTCCTCACATGCTTAAACTGAGCGCTTCTTTCTGTTGCACTTTGTCCTCTCAATTAGAAATAATGCTGATACACCACATGTTGCCATCTCTTCACAGTTCTGTTTTGAAATTTTGGACCTCATTGGATAGAAATTTCCTTTAATATCATTCTCACATTTTCCAGGACTTTGTTCTGCAAGCAACAGGAATTACGCTGGAGTGAAGAAGGGCAGAACCAAGCCTGTTACATGGCTCCATTCTTGCTAGGAAGTGTCAGCATCTACAAGTAAGTTGCAGTAAAAATCAGCACCCCAAACAATAAGAATATTTGAAACAACAAAATAAATAAAACAACAAACAATCAAACAACTGTCTGTATAGATTTCTTTTTTTTTTTTTTTTTTTGTTAACTGCAATCAGGAAATTGGTTAATAAGGGATGCTTACCAGGGAGCTGAAGAGAGGCAAAGAAATCTTTTAAAAAATAGAAATTATTTATATTTTTATTGGGCTCCCTGGTACAAAAAAGACAGGGATCTCCTGGAAAGAGTCCAGAAGAGAGCTACAGAGATGATAAAGGGTGTGGAATACCTCCCTTATGAGGAAAGGCTGAGAGACGTGGGTCTGTTCAGCCCTGAAAAAAAAAGACTCAGAGGGGATCTGATCCTCATCTATAAATAACTAAGGAGTGGGAGGCAAAGGGATGAGGCTGGACTCTTCTCAGCAGTGTGTGGTGGCAGGACAAGGGGAAATGGCCACAAACTGAAGCATAGGAAGTTCCGCACAAATGTGCATGGGAACTTCTTCACAGTGCAGTGACAGAGCACTGGCACAGGCTGCACAGAGAGGTGGTGGAGTCTCCTTCTCTGGAGACGTTCCAGACCCACCTGGACGCCTACCTGTGCAACCTGGGCTAGAGAGCTGCTTTGGCAGGGGGTTGGACTCAGTGATCTCTGGAGGTCCCTTCCAACCCCTACAGTTCTGTGATTCTGTGAAATTATAAGATGTATGTTGTCCAATCCCATCCCCAGATTGTCTGACCGCTTGGCTCGCTGCAGTCCATTGAATTACAATTGAACAATTTAAGAATTCGTATGTACAATTTGATTCTCTGTATTGGTAAATATGAAGTCAATTCTCCTGACTTTGCACCCGAAGTTCCACAAATTATCTCTTCCCATCCACTTTATATTCACTGCTTTCATGCCAGGCTGTTAAAAAATGATCTTTGTAACAAATAAAGCAGCTGTCCACAACAGCAGTGTCTCAGAAGGATGATTTCCTGTGCGGCCTCATAGTCATACAGGGTAAATCATGTCAAACCTTGCGGGTGACACCTGTGACCCGAGGGGTAAAAGGGCCACACACGGTGGATGTGAACATGGGGCTGAAGTGACCACTTGCTTCTCTTGGAGATGTGGTTTATGGGGGAGTCAGGGTCACCAGGGAGAGGGAAATGAGGCTGAGAAATCACACTGTCAGATACAGCAGGCTTCCAGAAATGTCCTCATGGAAACAGAGATGCTGGTAGATGTTACTACCCTTGGGATACTACAATATCTTAATGATTATTCTAAAATATGCAATTTTTGGCCTTGGGTGGGAAGAGATTTCCTAGCTGCCACAATACCCTTGGGATCTAGTCCTTGAATCTTGCCTTTCCTTATAGACAAATCAATACTGTAGAAAATCTTTCAGTCAGACCTAGACTCAATAGGAAATGTCTATGCTTGGTCAGCTCCTGATGACATGTAATGAGGGCATGCATAAGTCCAGGTGTGTAGTTGTGTATTTTGGGCTATAGATGGCAGTCGTTTCTTCTAGTTTTCTTCCAGTACTGTACAATGCAATAAAGTTTTGGTCTGTGATTGTGCCTTTAAGAGATAATCAGTACCTAATAAACAACAGCACTTTAAAAGTGCTAAAAAGCAGAGTTAGTCATATGCTGGTTGCATAAGTGTAATTTTCTCGCCTTTTTTTAGAGCGTCTTCAAATCCGTGCACGAAGGATAATTTGCTATTGTATCTAGTTTCATGCTGGTAAACTTTCTGCACAATAATTTATGATACTATCTGCCATCTGCTATCAATTTTCATAAAATTAATGTATCCTGCCCTATTATGGCTAATGTCTCCTGTACAAAGTCGATGAATGGAGCACTTGCTTTTAGCAATAGGCAGGTGGTGTAGCGGACATCAGAAATTGATGCCTTCAGAGTATTTTGGGATATAGCTGCAAAAAACACAACACTGAGCTGCCATTTTGTGAGCAAATGCTTCTCCAGGTGCTAATCCTGCTCACAAACTTTTCAGCTTAACCATACAAAGCATGGTGACTGCAGATCCCCTGCGAGGCAGGCAGGGCACTCTGCCTATTGCAATGGCCACAGGGTGAGCATGCAGGATGGGAAGGAGTAGGCTGGCACTAACAGTACAGTGTACGTGCAGCTGGGAAGTATGTATGTGTGTGCAGGAAGCAGAACACCTTTGGAACAGTGCTGCCTTGGTGGCTCCAGATCTCTGGGGGCACGAGGTGCTCCCAGGCCCACAGGTGACAAGGAACTAAGACGTGCAGCTGTGACAGTCGTCGTGACATTCACTGAGCACAGCGACACATTGCTGCTGCTGTATGTGATCCCACACTGTGCTTGTGGTGTCTGCTGGTTTTCAACATCCCTATCAGTTCTTTTCCAAGCATTTGCTGGAAGGCACCAGGCAAGTGGTAAAAATCAACTGAATATTTTTGGCAATATAAATGTTTGTTTTGCTCAAGTTTTAATGAAAGAATTTCTTCTTTCTTTTGGCCATATGCCTCCAATTTCAGTCTGTTAGTAGGATTAAGGTCTGCATGTTGTGTTTTTGTTGCTGTTGTCTCTTTGCAGATAACAAACAGGGGAAAATGCCCAATACAGAAAGCAAAACATATGTAAAATACAGGGAGTTGTTCTGTTTACTACACAATATGCCTTTGTTTAACCAATCTTCCTTTCCATATTGCTGGGGAAACCACAAGGTATCACAGTAGCAGGCCAACAGCCTTCTGAAGGAGGAGCAGGTGCAATGAGTTTTTCCCATTCCCTGAGGACTTCTGCCTGGGTAGGAGAGCAAAGGATGTGTTTTCCCAGCTTCTTCCAAAACAGAAAGAGGAAGACACAGAAGTAAGTCTGCAGTGTATACCTACAGCCAGAAAACCAGCTGAATCTTGGGCTGCATCAAAGGCAGCGTGGTCAAGGGAGGTGATTGTCCCCCTCTGCTCTGCTCTCATGAGGCTTCACCTGAAGTTCTGTGTCCAGGTCTGGAGCCCCCAGCACAAGCAAGATATGGAGCTGCTGGAATGGGTCCAGAAGAGGGACATAAGGATGACCAGAGGGCTGGGGAACCTCTCCTGTGAAGACAGGCTGAGGGAGCTCAAGGGCTTATTCAACCTGGAAAAGAAAAGGCTCTGGGGAGACCTTTCAGAAGGGGGACTACAGGAAAGATGAGGATGGGGAGGGAATCTGTATCAGGCAGTGTAGTGATAGGACAAGGGTTAATGGATTTAAACTGAATGAGGGGAGATAGAGATAAGACTTTTAAGAATAAATTTTTCACTATGAAGGTTGTGAGGCCATGGAACAGGTTGCCCAGAGAAACTCCATTGCTAGAAGTGTTCAAAGCCAGGTCAGATGGGGTTTTGGGTAACCTGGTCTAGTGGGAGGTGTTCTGTGCACAGCAGAGCAGAGGGGTTGAAGCTAGATGGTCTTTGAAGTTTGTTCCAACCCAAACTATTCCGTGATTCTGACTCACTGGAGTCTGAAGCCACACCTCCCACTTGAAGCTGTGCAAGATGGCAGTAACCAGGTTGGGAGGTATCAGCTGTTCCACACAAAAGCAGGATACGTTCAGTGTCCTGCACATCTCCTGGGGTGTTCAGATCTTTGGCCAAGCCTCAGTGCCTCTGGAAGTTTCGTTAATGAAGTTCTGCAGGAATCCACACCATATAACACATTCATAAGTGATCTGGAAAAAGGCATGACCAGCTAGAAGACGGTGTTTATTGATGTTAATAAATCAGGGGAGTAAAAATAAGAATTGGCTATGAGAACTGTAGAAAGATTTCAGGATGCTCAATGAGTGAGTTTTAAAATGGCAGATGAAAGTCAGTTTTGATTAATGGAAAATGAGGCACACGGGGAAAAAGCATCCCTAACTTCACACATAAAATCATGAGTTGTCTTACTGATTACCACTCAGGGAAGAGATCTGAGAATTGTAACAAACGATTTTGCAAAAAGTCCAGCTCAATACTTGGAGAAGTCAGAAAAGCAAATTAGATTTTAGGTATTCTAAAGGAAGAGATAATGAACAGCCAGAAAATATCGTCATGCTATTATAAAAATTCCAGCATGCCCTCTAGACTGTACAGATATCACCTGTACTCCATCTGAAAATTTATGTTGCAGAGTGGGAAAGACTCAAAGAAAGGCAACAGATGTGATCAAGGATTCCTGAATGGCTTCTCTACCACAGACAGCATAGCTTGCAGAGTAACCTAGGGCTTCTGTTTAATTTTTTATTCTTACCATTTATCTAACATCAGAAGAAAACGACTCAAGGAAGATGCAGTTCTATATGAAAAGATCCAGATAAAAGAGAAAGACATGATAAAAGCTCATGAACAGCACAGGAAGGCATAGAGGGAGTGATCATTTCATGTAGGACAACAAGAAGACACTAAATTATTATTAATAATAAAAAAGTAAGTTCAAAAGAAGCTTTTATTCTTAATCAACCATTTCCTTTTTGTCCTGAACTTACTGTGACACTGCTGCACGATGGATGGATACTGCAAAGAACCGGCTTCAAAAAAACCCTAGAGGAATGCCTGCAAGACAAATTCATCAAGGGCTACTAAATACAGTGGCACTTATTTTTGGTTCAAGAAGCTTCCGAAGAAACTCCAAGTTGCTGTGAGTTGGTAGAGATCTGCGTGGCCTCACTGTCACGCTTGCCCTGTCTTCCACTTTGTGGAGGTAGATTATGAGGCCCCCAGTTCTCTGGTTTCACCGTGTGCTTGCTCTCTAACTTTTTCTGTACTCTTGAAACTAACAAAAGTCCTATCACCGGATGGTGTTATGGCCAGGTAGCACATGATTTCCTAGAATTACATCCATACCAGTTGTTGATTCAGTAATATCTCTGTAAAGGTTGTAAAAGCAGAGAGACCAGCATGAACAAGGAGGTGTTACTCTGTAGGTCTAGGTTTGCAAGGAAGGAACTCTACAAAGGAGAGATCTCCAACAAGAGATCTTTCCTCAGTGGCAGTCAGCCCTTCAATGAGGTCTAAGAGTCTCCATCCCTTCTGGTCACGCAGGTGAATCACCTTCGCCTGTGCTCCCAGGGCTGACCCGATCTTTCCTTCAGGTGCTCATTCAGTGGTTCAGGCTCAGTGAACTCACCATTTCCCATACAGTCTCCATGCTATAGAAAATGTGCAGACGTAGTTCTTTATCTCAGTTATTGCCCATTCACTTTTCACAGCCTATTGGTTTGGATGGATTCTGTGTGCTCCCTAATCCTTGGCAGTTACTGCCTCAGCAATAAACGTTTTTGTGCTATTGTCAGCTAGACTTTTGCACTATGTAGCATCTAACATTTAGGTTTTTTATCTGACCTGTTTGTCTAGGTCGCCTTTGTAAGTGAATGAACAGGAATAGCCATTTAGCATTAACAAATTCATTTTGAAGTGGGGAAGATGTAATAACCCAATGTATCTTTTTCAGTGACAAGTTGGGAAGAGGACATTCCTACAAAGGAAAACAAGAACGTGCAGTATTTTTTCAGTAAGGAATGTGAAAGGTTTTGTGCTGCTTCAAATGGATCAAGTAGAAAGCTGTAAAGCTAGGGTGGGAATAAAGCTTAGCAATACAGAAAGGAGGGGAGTGGGGGAGGACAGTTAGAAGATTCTTGTAGTGTCTTCACTGGAGGAAAAAACGTATTGTACTGCATTAGTAACCCTTGAGTAGATGAGCTGAATCACACTTTGGAGAGAATTGTTCCCTCCATTAACTGCAAAGGCTCATACTTGGCTTAGACCAGAAACCTCTATTTTAGACAGCTAGTGTTACTGAGATGAACCTCACCTTCCCTGGTTCAGAGACCTTGGACTCTGAGGACAAAAAGCTGGGTGTTCTGACTGACTCCTGAGTCACTCCAACCACTTCAACAGCTATGTTTACAGCTACAGAAATCTGACTAATCTTCAGATAGCTTCACATTCAGAAGGTTTCTTTTTCCTCCTATTTGTTTATCTAGCATTGAGGATCATCATTCTCTGGATCCTGGCTTGCAAAACAAACTTATGTTAAGATTGCACTTCCTTTCTTGATAAGACAGTGTTATTCCTGTTATTCAGCTCAGCTGAACACGTTACTAACAGCAAGCTGAGGGCTTAAAAATCATGCTTCAGAGGTGTGCTAATGTTTGTACAGGTAGCTGCTAAACTGTCATTAGTTCAGCAAAAAATCTGTCTGGAAACTTTTCAGCATCTTATGAGAATCCCTTGCTGTGTATTAGTGCCAATGAGTTATTTGTCACACCTCTGCTCTATTCAGATTAGGCTGGTCATCCTAGACTTAACTGGTGATGTGGGGAAGGAAGAACACCACCCTCAAGGAAGACCGGTTTATAGATGACGGAAGATTGTCGCTTGAAGCTTGCAAGCAGTCAAATTGTTTTGTCAGAATTTGGGTATGGCTTTACTTAGGCTGCCTTTGACAGTAGTTCTGGCCAACAGTTATGTGATCACAGTGAGCCAATTCCAGGATAAGATCTATTTTACCTTACCCATCTTTGCCCAGGGTTGTAAGTGTTATCAGAGCACGTGGTTTTCTAGCTGAACTGAAGAACGTTCTCTTCTATTAAGTCCCACACACTACATTAACACTGAAGATGTGACCCCTGCCTCCCAGGAGCAGCCTTTGCACCTTACATTTCATGAGAGAACGTGAAGGTTGTTGGTGCCTGGACTTCCCCACTGGAGCCTGCAGAAGGTAGGACTGATTTATCCTGGCTGCCTTCCTCTGGGGATGTCTTTTTGTGTGTGTGTGTGTGTGTTTTTCTTTCCTTTCCAACACTGCTGCCAATTATCTCAGGCTTCCATTTGTCAAGCTGGTGCTTCCATCAGTACTATTTTCTTCCATGTCTTCCAAGGAGGTGGCTGCCTGAGAAGATGAACCATGGTGTGATGAACCACATTCTAGCTCCTAGATTGTTTTTCCTGCTTTAGAAAGGCAATGCTTTCAAACAGTTGAGTACCTAAGCTGGTAAGAGCTGGGGACAGAGGGAGAGGAACAATTTATTGTTTGTCTAGAAACAGAGAAACAAAATGCCTCTCTAGAACTAGGAGGTGCAGCTGGATCTGATGGCTCGTGTCTGTTTGGGTGCTGCTCTGAAGACAGGAGCCGGCAGTGGTGCACATTGTGGAACTGTTCATCAGCACATCAGGACCTTGAGGAGTGCCATGTCTCATCGTACTGAGCAGCACTTAAAGTTAACCAGAGAATTCTTAACAGGCCATGAATACTGCTGCTATTGCTGTCACCTTAATACTCTACAGTGCTCTGTGGGCACGGAGTGTTTGCTCACGTGGTGCTTTGTTAAATGAAGCCGTTTTGAACTGCCCGGTCGCTGTGAAACGTGGAGAAATATTCAGAAAAGAATACTGCGTGCATCTGTGTGCGTCTGCATTTATAATGGCAGAAGAAAACGAGCCCCCGCAGGAGTGGGGCCGCCAGGATGCTGTGAACATCGGCGGACGCCAGGCGGCTCCCTGGGAGCGTTCATCCCGCTCTGAGCTGCGGGAGGGACAATTTGCAGCTCCGGGAACGGCCGCAAACAGGTAAGGCTACATGGGTGTGCTCGATCAACTGACAATGAGCTTCCCTTCTGGTCAGACGAGCTGGTAACAATATAACTTCCAAGAAAATAAGTTTAAAGCAGATGAGAGATTAAATTCCTATGGGAATTATTATTGGTTTTTTTCCTCTGTTGGATTTTGGCTACTCATTACAGACATCTTCTGCTTTTCTCATCATTTTAGTTAACCTGGAGAGCTGCAGGCTGCTAAATTTCAGAAATGGTTTAGTTTTGCTCTTGCTATCAGAAATTCCTCCATAAGAGGTTTGAAGGCTTGAATTTCGTGCATCTCTGTATCCAAAAATCAAAAGCCACTGTTCATCTTTTGAGCTGCAGATATGATGCACACGACTAGCCCAGTGCTCCTGCTGGCAGCACAGACTTCTGTTATTTAACATTCATGCACTGAAGCTTGTTGTAGTCTGCTCCTGCATGTAACACAGAATTTGCTAAGGATACCTGCCCTAAGCTCTTAAATTTCTCTTAGAATTATTGTATATTGTTACGTTGGGGATTAGATGAAACATTTCTGAGCGTTTCAGAACAGACAGCTGTAGCAACAGGAACCTCCTTAGGAAGGAGTGTGAGGCCTATTCACCATCTAAGCTACACAGGTAGCAATTCAGCTTGGGGAATTCAAACAGTGGTGGCTCATTTACTTATTTACAGATATGGCTGTTTGCTGTTTTATCTATTTATCTGAAGCTGTGCAGGAGGAAGCAGCAAAAAGAAGGTAAGACTCTGCTTCCTCCACAGTGGGCATTTAGCTTTTCTGCTCAGCCAGTGGCTCTGCTGATGAACCCTTGTACAGGACACCTTAGCCCACGTTAGACATGTCAGACAGGTGGAATGAACTGCATTCAAGGGGTGCCTCTAACTCCTCACTGACCATGGAAACAGTCAGTTTCAGCTCTGCAACTTGCTTTCAGGCAGCTGAAGGTAGAGGCAATGAATCCATCAAGCACGTATCCAAATCTTTTTGCTGCTTCAGAGCACAAGATTGCATTTGCTCCATGGAAAAGCAGAGTGAGCTTGGATCTGCTGGCATCCCTCATTCATCTTCATCTTCTCATGGCTAAGTACAATGGATTGTATTTCTCACAAGACACAACGTAGCACGAAGAACATTCTTGCAAACTGTCCCAGAATGTTTGAAACCAGCGTTTTGTTTTCTTCACTGCTGGACACAGATATGGTCTAACTAATGCTTATGCAGAGACAGTACTACTTCTGGAGGATAATCCTCTGCTTATGTATGCAAGGATTCCATTAGCTCTTTTAGACACGGTTTTGCATTAGGAGATTGTTTGGTCCTTCTTAAATCTCATACTTTTTAACATAATTGCTACTTTTCTGAAACAGTCTCTCATCCTGTAATGAAATGCATCTTGTATGCACATAATAACTTTTAAATTCTGAATTTATGCTTTATATCCTGTACTACTTCAAATACAGGCAAAACCATCCTTCTTCTTGTACAGCATTTTTAGATGGCATGTAGAACTCCCAAACCCCCAGAATTAGTGGCTGATAAAACACCTTCTTATTCAGAAAATGTCACATTTTTGAGCCTTCTGGAAGAGTTCATGAAGGTCAGACTGGAGGTGTGGCTGAGATAAACATCTAAGAACAGTACAATGTATAGGACTAAGAGTTCTGCAGCATTATTCACTAAGGAACTGCAGGTATTTTTTGTCATTGCTTCCACTTGTTCATTCATTGACCTTTCATCTGTGCTTTGTCACTGCAGGAGAAGAGGAAAATGCAACCTGGTGAGCTTTCCCCTTTATTGAGGGATATAAAATCCTTAAATCCCCTAAATAATACCACAGGAAAACTATGGCTACAACAGCAGATCCATCAACTTCAGTTCTTACATCTGGATCTTTGGCACTAGTGAACATAATGCAAGACCTTGTAAAAACCACACGTCACCCCTTTGGTTATTGTAATAAGGAGACAGAAAATACTTCCTGAATCTCCTTCTTCGATTTGCTGCCAGTGTGGGGGAAGCACATGAGGGAACCCCAAGGGTAAATGTGAGCCAAAAACCTCACTATGCTGACTGAAGGTCAATTCTGTGTAGCAAAACAGCAAATGCCAGGAGACCAGTCAGATAAAATACGATGTACAATATGATAGCTGCAGACCTGCATGTGTCACGTGATCTCCTCCACACGCTTCTTCAGGTCCAAATTCAGCAGGCCATGTGGAAGTGCCTTACCACACTGGGACCGAGGGCATTTAAATCACAGATGAAAACACTGCCTGTAACTCAATGCAGACGATAGCTTTAGAGACACACACTGCTCCGTGATGAAGTGGCTGGCTGCTTTATCGATCAGTAGTGGGGCAAGACAGATGACCCTTAGGGAGACACTTCTCCCCACTTCCATTTCAAATTTATTATCAGTTGTATTTTACTTGTATTTTTCTTCCGCCTTATTTTTAAATGTTGTCAAAGACTGGAGTGTTAATGTTAGTGCGCATAAATAATTTATTGAATAATAATATATGAAAATGAATTTGATGTGCTTCTCTATGTCAATGACATTCTATTACTGAAACTTATTAATCAGCACATTCCACTCCATCGAGTCTAAATTTTTTGAGGAAGAGGAGGGGAGGAGGTGGAGAGGCAGTCTGGAAAAATGCAGTACAGTGGGCTGACTAAATCTGAATACTTAGCCTCTGAAAAAGCACAGATAGTGTAACTCAAAGCATGCCAGTGAGATACAGAACAGTTATATGCACTCATAGTAACAATTTATATACTGTTAATATTAATAGCAGTGTCTGTTTGAGAATACAGATTTAAAATAGATACGTACAATTTTATTAAGTATAAAAAGATACCGTGCAGAGCACAATACAATACATTTCAGCTCCAATTCTGGTAGTGCTCAAGCTTCACCGTCTTAATTGATACTGTCACCAATGACCACTGGATAGAATTACTTCTCTGTATAAAATGAGCCTTTCCTGGATATATTCACAAAGTTTGGTTTTAAAAATACAGTAACATCGTTTCACTGCCTACTTACGCTAATCAAACACTGACAAGACTGGCGGACTGGTGGCCAGCCTGCATCTGGTTTTTAACATACGTACATTACTGACAATTTTCCCTGGTTTGTTTTGCTTCTCTCTGAGAACAGATCCTTCAAAATATTAATTGTTGCTGACTTTTCTCCAAGTTCACAATCGGAACACTGGCTCACACTGCTTCTACATTCCTGACACTGCTAAACTTCACTGACATCAGCTGAGTCTTCAAGATGCAAGGACTGCAGGACTCTCCCCTAAGCCCCTTCCCCCCCCCCACCCCCCCCCC